>JAQHUG010000292.1:1108465-1147805 GCA_028555095.1 Dicrostonyx torquatus
ACCTCAGGAAGAGCAGTCAGTGCTCTTAACCTCTGAGCCATCTCTCCAGCCCCTCCTAAGAAACTTTTATTCCACTACTCAGAAGAGCCGCTGGTATCTATCTGTTGTGGGTGTAGAACCTAAGTTTTACTGCTCAGAAGCCTGGTGTGTCATTGTAAATCTCACAGTCAAACCGTATAACTCTGCACCCTTTGTATTCCCACAATTAAATCGTACTTAGCCTCAGTGTTTATCACATTCAGTCTCACTGAGCCCCTAAGCCCCAAGGTCTCCATCTACAGATGAAGTGAACTGTGCCTCCTTGGACAAGAGGGAAGTGGCATGCGCATTTCTCAGAGGGGATTTCTATGATGACTTTTCCATTAGCTGCGACTGACTGGACCCATGACTGAGGAACAGAAAATAGCTTTTTATTGGTAGCTTTCTGATAACCCCCCCCCGCCAAGTCTGATGCTTGTGTGTGTGCAGCCAGAGCTGATGGTGACAGAAAAGGACAGCTGGAGCCAGGTGTGGTGGTGCACTCCTGTAGTGTCGGAACTAGCAGCTGAAGGCTGGAGGGTCAGGAGGTCATCCTCAGCTCAGTAGTAAGTTGAGGCCAGTGTGGACTACATGAGATCTTGTTTCAAAAGCCAAAGAAGAAAGGAGGGGAAAGGTGAGAGACGGTGGAAGATTGAAAATAGAAAAGCCCCTGTTGTATGTGTGTTGAAAGGTCTCGTCTAGCTTTCTTTCTGAGACGTCTGCCTTGATCCAGGAGCTTCCCATAAGCATAGTTTCATTATTCTTGGACCTCATTGGCCTCGTAGGTCCAAATGCTATCACTCCTGTTGATACTGAAGTAAATTGTCTATATTAATGAGCTTCAAAGAGCTTTGTTAATGAACCTGTGATGTCATTTCATCTGTAGGTGGGAGAAACAAGAGCCAGAATCTAGTCCCACAAGATGAGAAACCCACATAAATATTAGCCTCAGACTCACAGAATTCCCATCCTTATCTCTCATTTTGGCTGCTGAAGATGCAGCGTGTGTGCTCACATGACCAAGAACATTAAAATAGGGACAAGGGAGGACTATCTCTTTCAACCTTTCAGAAACGTGCACAGGCTTATCATCTTGGCAGTGTGTAGCCGACTTTGGAAAGAACAGTTCTGTAGGACCGTGACGTATGCCGTCCACAGTGCATACACAGCACGAGGAGCCCCAGTGCCGCGAAGCCACAGTGGGAATACCATGGGAACGGCAATGTAGTTCTGTGGATCATGAGGCTGGCGTGACTTGACTTGACTGCTGGAGACCTGGCAAAGAGGAGCTATCCAAGTCTTCAGGTCTTATCCGTGCCCAGACACAGCTCCATATAGTCATTATGAGTTGTGCAATGAGGCTTGGCAGCCATGCAACCAGAAGAAGATAGGCAGGGAGGTCACCTACACACGACCTCATGCCCCAGTTTGGTGCTATGCACCGTATTAGTCAGGGTTCTCTGCAGAGAAACATAACCGGACGCTATACTGTGTCAGGCTGGCCTGTGTGACTGAAGGCTGAGAAGTCTGTGATATGTCTCTTCCAAGCTAGAGCCCAGAAAAGTTGGGTTGTGACTTGGTCTAGAGGCCTGAGAACCAGGGAGGCTAGTCTTAGAAATCTCATCCTGAGGGAAGAAGAAAGGGAGATGGAACGTGCTAACTCAGATAGTGAGTCCTGAGGCTGGGTGTGGTGGTGCACCCCTACAGTCTCATGACATGTGTGGCTGAGGCGGAAGAATCATGAGTTCAAAGCTGCTCTGAGCTACGTAATAAATGCTAGGCCAGCCTCAGTGACCCTATCTGGGCATCCTTCTCCAAAAGTGCGGGAGGACAAAATAACAGGAAATTTCCTTTTCCTCCACTTCTGATTTTCTTCAGGCCCTTAAGGAATTAGGTGATAGCCACTGTTTTTCAGGAGGGCTAAGTCCAGTGATTCACATGCTAGTCTCACCTGAAAACACCCTTGAAGACATGTCTGTACATAATATTTAAGCTGGATACTGAGATAAATACAAGTAAGAGGTCAAAGTTCATATTACAATGGTAATAAATTACAATCATTATCTGCCTGTGACAATGGACACAGTACTGCTCTTCAAGAAAGTTCGCTAAATACTAAAATACCAACACCATCAATACTAAAATACACCAAAGAAAAGAGGCAAAACTTTGTGGCTGGGACTGTCTATAGATACCAGTGAGAAGAAATAAATAATCTCGAGATAGCATTTCCAGTGTGTTTGCGGGTTCTGAATTGCCTCTCCATTTGTGTATTACCAAATTCAGCAAGAGATCAGAACACTTGTCCTTCATGTTCAGTGACGAAGTAATTGAAATAGAAAGAGAACAGTGATGTTGGATGTTTCTGGGCTGTTGGGAGTGAAGGGTAAGACAAGAACTCACTTGCAGGTGAGACTAGTGGTGAACCTTAGGAAGACCACCAGATATGATCTCCCCGTGTGTTTGGGTAACAGTAAAGTTGGTGACTGGGTAAGGATTGTTAGGAAATCCCTTGGAGTGACCAACTAAGGGATTCTGGTTGGAGTTTGCTGATGTCATCCTCCCTCTTCTATAGTTGTTCCTCGTGGTTTCTGTCCTGATCATTGTCTTAATTTCTGCTTCTGTTGCTGTGATACACATTCCATCTGACCAAGATTACTTTAGGGTTTATTCTGGCTTATGGTTCAAAGGTTTGGTCCATCACAGGGAAGTCTAACTGGCCAAGGCTTGACAGAGTTGATCATATCACATCCATAGTCAAGAAACAGAGGGATGGATGCTGCCCCTTGACTCCCTTTCTCCATGCATCCATCCCAGCCATGGAAAGGTGCCACCAACAGAGCTGACCTTCCAGTCTCAGTTAATGTAGTCAAGCTAATCCCTCACAGACATGCCTAGAGGAGTCCTGTCTCCAGGGCTGGTGTGCACTCCGTCAAGAGGACACTCAACTTTAGCAATTGCAATCATCACACTTGTTATATGGAAAAGTTGGGCTTCCTCATCCTAACCACAGAGGAATGCTTTCCATTGGGATTCTTGGTATGACGTGAAAAGTACCAGCAAACCCTTCTGAACCACGGATCAGGAAGAACCAACTAAGCATTATGGGAAAGTACCCATAAGCCCCATTGCATGGAGGTATTTGTTTTGAACATGTCAAGAACCTCTGTTGGGAGTCTTCCCTAGATAGTTGATAGCCACCATGAAGCTGCTGCTGATGCCAGCAATCCTCTTTGTCACTTCAGATAAAGCAATGCAGAACAACAGGAAATGCTCCATCTCCATCTACACTCTGAGAATACACACATGCATGCCCGCACACAGCAGCACATAACCACATTCTGTCATTCAATACCATTTTCCAAGGAGCAAAAAAAAAAAAAGGACACCAATCATTCAGTAGTAAGGGAAACAGAGGCCCAAAATACATACATCATGGCCCCAGTAGCCAAAAGAGGCGACATTCCCCCTCGATGTAAAACCATCACGTGTCCACCGCCACCCTAGATTTCCAGGCAACATTCTAGCCCAGGAAATGACCCAGCAGAACCCCCTCCTCAGATGGCTCTGGAGGCCCTGGGGCTCCAGCACAGAGCTATGGATGGAATAAGTCTGCAGGAATGTCACAGGACCAGCCCTTACAGATGGCCAGGTGGAAGCCATTCAGATCTTTCTTAAAGAGCCTCCTGCCTCTCCTCACACATCCCCATTTTGTCTTTTGTCAAGGGAAAGCCCATGTGGGGTTGTTCACTGTTTGTTCTCTTGGTCAGTCAGTCTGTTTCTTCTGCTGGAAAAGTACGTGACGCGGGCCACCTCTGGCTTGCCAGGGAAGCCAGCCGAAGGAAAGGTAGAGTCATATTTGATGTCACATGGCAGCTGGGACCTGAGATCCTAATCTCTGGGATCCCTGCTAACTCCTCTATAGCAAACTCGGTTTTCAGAGAAAACTCGGGAAGTGAACAAACAGGAAATCAAAGGTTTTGTTTCTACAGAAAAATCTTAGAGATGCAATCCCCTAGGAGAAAGAAATGCAAAGGAGATTATTAATTGTGATAAAGAATTAATAGGGATATTAAAACAAAAGATAGAGAAAGTGCTTTGCAGAGAGGGGGCTTAGGGAACAGACAAGGCTTTTCTCAACAATCAAGAACTTGTGTTCCCACCACCGTTGAAGCTCAGTTCTTATATACACTCTCTAGAATGACTCCTCTGGGGACATCAGGGATTGCTAAATTCAATAAATATTAACTAGGAATCCTACGAGGTAACAACACAGCCTTCCAAATCATGCACACCTTTGGAGTGTGTGCAGGCTCTAAGGCATCTCCTCCTGCCTCCCTTTCCTCTATTCCTGGACACATTCTAACTCTGGGTGTTTTATTGTCTCTTCACCTGGAGGGAAAAGGAGAAGTTACCCTAGTTAAAGACATTTGTTTCCATTTACCCTGAGGACAGCTACAGTGAATGAGAACTTGCCTAAACCAAGCCAGGCTTTTAAGACTGTGTTGTGGGAGGCTTCACTGTCGCCGGTCTAGCACTGTGGTTAATGTTCTCCTACAGGACCTCCTGGGACTACGAAATGGGTTGTGCAAAAGGCCTTCCTTCCTTTCCCAGACCTCGGCTTCCCAACACAGACACTTCGATCTCGCACATCAGTCACACCGTATGCTCCTGCGCAGGGCTGTCTGCCAGCAGTTGATTTTGAGTTACACATGAGATAAGCCTCCCAGATGGTGTTAACCATTAGCCCTCTGTTGACCACTCGCGGCTTCGTAGGTGTAAATGTTTAACAGAAGGGCTCACACATGCAAACACACACACACACACACACACACACACACACACACAGCAATATGCTCTCAAGTATTGCACACTCTTTAGCGAGCTGATTGGTGGGAAGAGAAATGAATAAGGAGCAGAAATGATCTATGGTAGAGACTGGACAGTTTCTGTGGAAGCTTTGCGCACTGTTGTATGACTTACATTTTGATGGGAGCTAGTAATCCCACAACTGCCATTGCAAACATTCTCCCACATCCCAGCTCCGACAGGGCCGATGAATTATAGAGGCCCTTAAGCTCCCGTGGCTGGTGGAGCATAAAGAACGACTGTCCCCCATCCTTCCATATGGTGGTTAGAACTTGTCGCGTCTCTCGAGCTCCACTTCTGAGAAGGCTCAGTAGCAACTATCTTTATCTATTTTTGGAATCCCTTGGCCTGAGAGACCATGAGTAAATCCCTTCTTCAAAAGATGCAATACTTCTCGAATATATTGTCATGAATTACAGTGGATAATTTTGGACGCCTCCCAACTAATTAAAAAAAAATCTGTATATCAGAGTTTGGCTGGTAGTTCAAATAGCTCTTAATTTAAATCACTTTTTCATGCTAACTTCAGTCATAAATATTGTTCCAAGAGTGTTCTGGCTGGAACTGAGACCTTCTTAACTTGGGAGGGGGCTTGTCCTAAGTGAGGTCATACATTAGAGAAGTTGTGGTTCCCAGCACAATGACGACCATTATGGTTCTTGTGACTTGAGGCAAGCTGCATTATATTTTTGGATTCCTGTCCTCAGTAAAAAGCATGGTGTCAAGCTAACTGGTCTCTAGGTCTCTCCTAGCTTGTCCTCTTGTCTAGACCCTCACCCTCAGATCTAGTGATGATAGGGAATGAAAAATGAAGATGTGCTAGGCATGGTGGCTCATGCCTTAATCATAGCACTTGGAAATTTGAGGCAGGAGGATGCCCATCGGTTTAAAGCCAGCCGGAGCTATGGAGTGAGACCCTATTTGAAATAAGAAAAGGAGAAGGAAGTGTTGAGAGAGGAAAGATGAAGACAGGAATTTCTCCTCGATCTTGACAATAGAAAAACGACACCGGTTAACCTCTTGTTGCATGCTAGTGGACCTGAATTTGTCTCTAACAGGTTACATATAATATGGCATCCTTCACTTATAAGTTCATTAAGAGGGAGGGTCATGCCAAGTGTTTATCACAAAAATAGATTTTTGGGGGAATAATGGGCAGACTTATTGTGGTGATGGCGTCTCAGTGGGTGGGCCTGCCTGCAAAGCCGTCCAGTTGATATAAGTGCACAGACCTTTGCACATGTTTGAATTAGTGCTCAGTGGTGCTGATTTTACAGACATAGGAACTCAGGCCCATGCCGCTTCACGTCGGGGAGGATTCTGATAGATGTGGGAAGTAGTTTTATTGCTGTGTAGGCATCAAGTACATTTATACAAACTACGGTGACTGTGACATCACTAGATGATGTCATCTTGGACCACTGGAGTGAACACATGCTGGCATTGATGGGAATGTTCTTACTTAGAGTCTAATTATGTCTGTGTTTTGATAAAAACATACATTGGATTTTGTTTTTCAAAAACAAAAAAGTTTTTATTTTTTTTAAGGCCAGGCTCCTAGATTACAACCATTTGATGAAGATCTCAAAGAACAGAAGAATATTTAAATTAAACACCAGACTAGCAATGACTAATAGAGCCTTCATTAAGATGGAAACATTATAGGTCGTGCTGGAGAGATGGCTCAGTGGTTAAGAGCACCGCTTGCTCTTTCAGAGGTCCTGAGTTCAATTCCCAGCAACCACATGGTGGCTCACAACCATCTGTAGTAAGATTTGGACCCCTGTAGGCGTACATGCAGACAGACCATTGTATGCATAATAAATAAATCTGTTTTTAAAAAGAGTTAAAGATCTATATTAGCATGACAGCCACTAGCCACTCTGAACTCTGAGCACATGAGAGAACATGCTGGGTGCCCCTGAAGAGCTGCACTTTTTTGACTTCTTTGACTTCCAGCTGAGTTATGATCCCTTTGTAACGTTTCTTTCAGTGAAGCCTCACTACCAGGGCTAAGGCAGACACGGAAAAGAAGCTGTAATGGGGCTGGACATGGTTGTGAACCCTTGAGTCACAGCACTTGGGAGGCAGAGGCAGGTCTGAGCTCTAGGCTACCTGGGGCTACACATGAGACCCTATCTCAGAGAAAAGTTCAAGATATAATGTTGGCTATTGAGCAGCTGTATTCCTGTGACGAATAAGATGAGCAGATTTGTGACTGGAGAGATGGTGTGGTGGCTGGGAGTACTGGCTACTCTCCCACTATCCTTCCCTTCTCCCTTCCTCTCTCCCTACTCCCCCGCTTTCCCTTACACACACACACACACACACACACACACACCTCTTCTGCATGCATGTGGTACACATGCAGGTAAAACACCCATACGTATACAAGAAATAAAAATAAAATAAAGATGAGCAGGTGTCTGCAAAGCTGGGCGTGGTCCATCTCCACTGCCTCACCCAGATTTGAAGCTGATGCATAGGATTCCTTGAAAAGCTCTCGGGGAGTGTTCAGGATGGAGTCACTTGGAGGAAATGTCTAAAGCACCAAAAACCCTAAAAGTTTTCAGACTCTGGGGAACTCCCAAGAAACACCTGGTCCCTTCCATGGGAGCTGCTGTAAGGAAGCTGTTTAGTGCCAAATTGCAGAGTTCAGTGCCTCATGCCTAGAATCTGCACACTTGGGAGGCAGACACAGCAAGGTTGTGAGTTTGAGGCCAGCCTGGACTATACTGCAAGATCTGTATTTTTTTAAAGTTTTTAAGTAATTGTCCAAAACTAAGTAGATAAAATAAAAGACCTTGATTTTTTTTTCCCTTTCAGGAGCTTATTGATGTTGACAGTGAAGTGGTGTTTGAATTGGCTTCCTATATTTTACAGGTGAGTTGCTTTACATATACCCAAAGGCAATGCGGCTGCTGGGCCCACACAGTAGCCACATCCCCTGTTTGGCTTTCTGACATTTTCTAGCCACAGGTGAAGGAGGTATTAGGAAGGCTGATGCCATGACCATAATTAGGGGGTTGTACTATTTCAGAATTTCAAGACTATTTCATGCGACCTTGGGGGAAAATTATGTTAAATTAATCTGCAATCATTTGAGTCTCCAGTCCCCACTTTCTTTAAGTGTGGTACCCTCTTTTGCCCTGAGAGAAACCAAATGTTCACATGGCCTCTGACTTCCAATCCTTTGGTGCAGTTAGGAAAGAACTCACATTCAAAGGGGACGTTTTAAAAGAGGAATGGGGGAACTGAAGAGAGGGAGTGGCAAAAGAGGCTGAGGGAGGAAGGAAGGAAAGTGGGGAGAGAGAGAATTGTGTGTGTATAAGGAAAGGAGAGAAAGGGAGAGGGGAGGGAGGGAGGGAAAGGGAAAGTAGGAAGGAGAGAGAGAAAAATATTTTTATCTAGATTTGCGCTTAGTTTAGAAGTCTTAATCCTATTTTAGTTAGAGCAGGGCCATGAAATAGAAACTTATAAATAACTTTGTAAAGTTTACATTGTGTCTCTTAGTCAGGCAACGCATGTACATAGTCTCCCTGACTCTGGCCCATCAGTCAGGGTCTCACTATGCAACCAAGGCTAATTTCAAACTCAGAATCCTCCTGCCTGAGCATCCCAAGTGCTGGGAATGTTCTCCCAGTGCTGGCTTAGCATCCCTTGTCATCGAATTCCAGAGGGAACAGGGTGGCCGCAGTAGGAAGCTGTTCCTACTCTGACCACAGGACGTAAGTTTTCACTCTTAACCATTTATCTATGTTTCTCTCTCTCTCTCTCTTTTTTTTTTTTTGTTCCACAGGAAGCAAAAGGTGATTTCTCTAGGTGAGTCCCCAGTGGTTGTTCTCTTATTGGCTTAAAAATATATTTGTTGCTTTTTTTATTTAAAGAAACTACCTTGCATGTACCTGGTAGGAGGATGGTGTATTAATTAGTGAGATCCGGCTGCTGTACAGTCTGGCAGGGGACACACAGTGGCAGTAAGGACAGTATTCTTACTAAATGGGCCTCCTTTGAGTTACTGAGAAGCTGAACTTAGAACCCAGTGTCTTGCCACAGCCATTGTTCTCGTGTGTCTCTGGGGAGCCAGAAGTTACTCCTTGGGTGTGAACTTGGGTGCTTATAACCTGACAGTTCTAATGAGTATATGGACTCCCAATCTTTTTTCCTCTCAGTTTAGTCTCTGACTTTCAAGGGAGAAATTCCTATCATGTGGGAAGATGTGTTTGAGCAAACTATTAGCAGCATAGAAACAGCACTCCTGCCTGCCTTCCGTGGAAAGATGCTATGCTGAGAAAAACAAAACCAGGCTTAACCGCTGAGGGCAGCTTGAGCAGTCCTGTGGAGCTCTTAGCTTGAATCCTGCCATTCGTTCATTGAGCTGTACCCAGGGCAGAGCGGCTGAAACTGCCCCTGGTCTCTCATGCTCTACATGGGGCCCTCACAGCACAGGGGATTGTAGCCAGCCCTCAGCAGAACTAACTGGTCACAGACTGACATTTTCCAGGATTTTGTTTTATCAGCATCTACTGGGAAAAGCTCAGGATAGCCCATTCTCCAGGATCAAGGTTTGTCTATAAAAGAAATGACTATGTGGCCAAGAAAGCAAAACGCCAAGTTGTGTGGATCCAAGATCTGGCAGTTATAGCTTAGTGATGAGACTTCTGCCCGACACGCAGGAGGACAGTTACAGTCCCCACCCCCACCCCAGCCAATGGAAAAGGAAAGAAGAAAAGGAAAAGGCACAATGTCCTGACCTAACAGGATAAAGGTAGAAAGTTAACATCCACAAGAAATAGACATCCGATCTGGGGAGATGGTGCAGGCAATAAAACATTTACTGTGCAAGCATGGGACTTGAGTTCAAAGTCCCAGCATCCGTTTAAAAAGCACAGTGTCAACTGTGTGTCCATACCGCCAGGGCTGGGGCAGAAAGGGGCAGAGACAAGATCCCTAGGACTTGCCTGTCAGACAGTCTGGTGAGCTCCAGGTTCAGTGAGAGACCCTGTCTCAAAAAGAAGTAAGGGCAGTGGATAAAGAAGACACCCGAGTCAGCTTCTGGTCCCTACACTCGTCTATGCAGGAGGGTGTTCCTACTCATGCACAAACACATCATATTTCTTCCCCTTCTAGAGAGCATGCATCTTGCCAGAGAGCATGCATCTTGCCATGTTTAAAGGTTTTTAAATCTATAAATGTACCCTAACCAAACCTGAGGTGTGTGTTCTCACTCAACTATCTCAGTTAAACGGAAAGAAATACTTTAAAATCTAAAAGGATAGTTGGCACACTTTTTCTGTAAAGGTCACGTGTCTGGCTCCCCCAGGTCACATGGTCTCCACTGCAGGCACTGCACCTTTTCCAGATGTCAAGGGAGCCTCATGTGGTAGAACTAAGAAACATGGCTGTGTTTCAGTAAAACTTGATTTAGGAAAACGACGTTTGAATATTACATAAATCCTCGTGTATCATGAAATTTTCTTCCTTTCCCTCCTTTTCTTTTGTTCCTCCTTCCCTCTCCTCTTCCTCGCCTTCTTTATTTAGAAATGTTAAGAACTACTCTCCATTCACGGGTCATACAAAAGCGAGAGCGATATGTAATTTGAGCCTATGAGCTAGGGTTAGCTGACTCCTTGTTGGTCTAAATCGTAGCCTCTTTATCTCAGTTTGACTGTTTTCTATAAAGAGAGCACCATGTTTCCTTTATTTAGGTTTTCAAGTCTTTAGCAGGAGGTAGAGAGTCGGATTTTTCACTGTGTAACAGGTGTGAGAGGCCCTAGCTGGAGACCTTGAACTTGGCATGTGGTCAGTCCTCACTTGCGTGTTGTTGAATGAAGCTTGTTCAGTTTGTAGACACAATAGCTTGTAATCTGTTCTTTGCTCCTTTTTTAGGATCTGAGTTTGAGATAAGAATTAAGGGTTTCAGCAAGTGTAAGTCAGAAATCTTAAGAGATTTCTGCAGTTCTGTAAAAACGGGATGAAAGGCCACCGATCCACTGGAGTCCAGTTCTGATGTACTTACTCGGAAGACACTTTTCCATTGGCTAGCTCAGAACCCACAAATAGTATTTCTTTTTGAGAGCACCCTGACCGGAGTGTGTGTGTGTGTGTATGTGTATGTGTGTGATGTGTGTGTGTGTGTGTGTGTGTGTGTGTGTGTGTACTGGAAACAACCTCTTCTGTCCCGCAGATCCTGGGAAGGCAGCCACACAGGCTAACTACCAAGGAGGAAGAAAAGCAGGCTTGGCCCTGCAGTCCTTCATGGCCCCTTTGTCAGTTCCAGCGTGCCAGTGTGTTAGCTGAAAAGCAGATATGCAAAGGCTGTTTCATTGGTCAGAGCTGTCTAGTGGCTTGTTTGTCGCTGCAGCTGTCTAGAGGAGAAGGGAAGGTCAGACAGTTCATGCAAGGTCAGTTTTTCCCATCCCATAAAATTCACCCCACAGGATGCAGAGGTGAGCTGTGACATGCAAGTCCCTGATAACACACCATTTTCTAAAGCTGGCTCAAGATCGATAACTCTGCAGACTTCTCAGGGTCACTGTGTAAACATAAGGACGGTAATTCAGCGTACAAGAAGCTGAAAGCAGCATTGTACATGTGTAGCCCCAGCACTGTGTGTCAGTATGGGGACAAGGACAACAGGACTCCCCAGTACTCATTGGCCAGCCAGCCAGGCAGAACTGAGCTACAGGCTCAGAGACTGTCTCATAGAGCAATCAGGGAAGACCCCGCATGTCATCCTCTGGTTTCCATATACCAGCAAGCACATGTATTTCCACCCATAGGAACACATTAGTAAACTACACACATAAAAAAGAAATAAATCATAAAATATTAAGAAAAATAGTCTCAAGAAAGTAGTATATGCTTGAATTTGTAAATAAGACATATTTCTTTCTTTCTTCCTTTATCTATCTATCTATCTATCTATCTATCTCTCTATTTTGGTTTTTCAAGACACAGTTTCTCTGTGTAGCCCTGGCATCCTGGAACTGCCAGGCTAGCCTGGAACTCACAGAGATCCACCTGCCTCTGCTTCCCAAGTACTGGGATTAAAGGTGTGTGCCACCTCTGCCCATTTTGATGATTCACTTCTTATGTGTGCCTTTTTTTTTTTTTGGTTTTTCGAGACAGGGTTTCTCTGTGGCTTTGAAGCCTGCACTGGAACTAGCTCTTGTAGACCAGGCTGGTCTCACAAAGATCCGCCTGCCTCTGCCTCCCGAGTGCTGGGATTAAAGGTGCGCACCACCACCGCCCGGCTTATGTGTGCTTCTTAAGGGCCACTTCTGAGAAGAGTCTCCAAACCAAGAGTTGACCATATTAGTTTGATAACTGAACAGCAGGTATCTTAGGTTTGCCATTTGCATATTTTTGTTTTATAGAAACTAGATTTTGTTACCAGTCATTAATGCATGGTTCTTTTTCCTTAGTTCTGTGTGTAATTGCGTAATTTTAATTTATAAACATTACCTGTCATAAATATATTTTCTTCAACAATGTCAGTAAAAATAAGCTTAGAAACACAGACCTTTAGAGAAAGCTTTTGTATGTTTAACACAGATTCCAAGGCTTAATTCTAAGATACCATTGAGTCTAGGTGGTCAAATACCTTTTAAATGAATGACTTCCCACACAAAAGTCAAAGTAATTCTGGGGCTGGAGAAATGCCTCAGTGGTTAAGAATACTGGTTTCTCTTCCAGAGGACCTTGGTTGGATTCCCACCATCCACATGGCAACTCACAACCATTTATAACCCCAGTCCCGGGGGATTAGACGCCCTCTCCTGGCCTCCAGGGGCACTGCATTACCTTTGAAAAGACAGCAAGTCTTCCAACATCTGAGGGTCTGGAATCGGCCCCTCTCTAAAAGCCTATCTTGCCCTAGTGGTGCATTTCTCCAACAACAGTTCATCAAGTGTGGTCTGACCCTAAGAGCATCCTCGCTGAAGCGCAACTGAGAGAGGCTGGCAGTGCTGACACAGCGTTCCTAGGAAGAGGTTGATACAGAGACAGCCCTAACAAGAGCCTCTCTGCTGTGCCACCCACGAGCTCTCTGATTCTTCTTTAAGCATCTCTTCTTGCTTAGCACATTCCTGAAGGATTTTTATGCCTATTTCTCCTTCTAGTCAATAGAAATGCTCACAACCTCTTCTTGTAGTTTTTTGAGGCAGGACCTCTCTACATAGCCCCGCAATCCTGAAACTCACTATGTAGACCAAGCTGGCCTTGAACTCACAGAGATGGGCTTGCCTCTGCCTCATGAATGCTGGGACTAAAGGTGTATCCAACACAAGCAGCATTTTTGTTTTGTTTATTTGTTTTATTTTGTTTTCGAGACAGGGTTTGGAGCCTGTCCTGGAACTAGCACTTGTAGACCAGGCTGGCCTCAAACTCACAGAGATCCACCTGCCTCTGCCTCCCGAGTGCTGGGATTAAAGGTAGGCACCACCACCACCCAGCTCACAACCAGCATTTTTAACGTGATAATGAGATGTTGGGTTAGCAATGCTGAAAGCCAGTGGCTGAGATATAGACAGTCAAGTGAGTAGTGCCCGTGATAGAGAGGAATACGAACCATGCGTGTTGATATTCTGACACAGGGCAGACAAATTTGTATGTTCTCGTTAAAGACTTAGGAAATAGTCTTATCTAAAAATAATGTTTTCTCACTTGTATGATTTTCCGCAGCACAGCACAAGTAATCTTGTTTTGTTTCCTGATGTGCGTTCGCGTTTAAAGACAAATCGCATGTGTCACTAGTCAGGAAGTGAGCGGAGCTGGCATTTCTGTCTGAAACAACTGAGTAGCCTCCAAGCTATCAATCAAGGCAGCTATAGGAGCCCAATACAAAGTAAAACCATGAAGTCCTCGCGTCATCCTCATGGATATACATTGGCCAACTAGCAGCTATAGCCTGCTATATAGACAAGCTTTATCCATTCCAGTGTCCCAGCTTCTTGACGGCTCGGGCCTTTTGTATCTGGAGTATATGTACATATGTGCAAAGGCACATGTACACATGTGCATGTAGGCGCCAGGGGTCTATGTCAAGTGTTACCTTCTATGTTCTGCTCCTTAGCTTTTGAGACAGTCTCTCCCTGATTACCTAGAGTGACTGATGCCTGAACCTCTGCCCAGACACAGACCACCATGCCTGACTCTTTTCATGGGTGGTGGGGATCTGAACTCAGGTCTCACCCGTGCACAGCAAGTGGTTTAACCACTGAGTCACCTCCTAAGCCCCACCCGGGATGTTTTCATTTAATACCTTTTGAAAAAAGTCCTTGAACTACTGTAGAAAAGTAATATCTATTTTTTCTAAAACCATTAAAAAAAAGGAAAAAAAACATCCATTGACTCAACCTACTAGAAATCTAAACTTTCAAGTGAGGGTCTGATTTGACTTAACAGAAGATATCACAGTACTTCACTAAACAAGCTATTAGAGACAATAACTCATTTTTAGTTTTGTTTGAGGACATTTTTTCATAAGGAAAATTATTTAACTCCCCCCACTGACTCATCTCGTCATACTAATCTTGAGAACCACCACATCATTACCTTTGGTTAGCTCTTTGGAACTTTCTGGAATTGTGATAGAAATATTTAAATACTTATTGTAGCACTGCTCATGGAAGCTCATGTGTGTAACCCTAGCATCCGGGAAGACTGGAGCTGAAGGACTACACTGAACTTAAGGCCTGCCTGGACATATACAGTGCTCCAGGCCAGCCTGGGCTACAGAGTGTAGTACTCTGTCTCAGAACAAAAATTATGATAATAATCGGAAACACTTTTGAAGTTGAATTAATCATTAATGTCAAAAACCACACCACCTCTGACATATAGACTTGTCAGTACAACACAGGGGAAAGGGGTCTCACGAAAGAGGCTTCGAGGTTATAACTTTTTTTCTTCTCTAATTTCAACTCTGTTCTAGTTTTTTTTTTCTTTTCTTTTCCATGATAGATAAGTGAATAATATGTAGTTGATAGTGGAATTGAAAAGCATGAAGCTAGGAGCCGTCACTTCAGAATGGCTGTTAGAACCGTATGGAATGAAATGTTCTGAGATCCGCCCAGTTAGACAACTGTTTGAGTGGCTTCCTTACTAGCTGCAGGGTGTTTTGTTTGTCATCTGATTAGAGTAAAGTGGTTTTATTTGGGGGCGGGAGAAGAGTCATCTGGGACAAGTGAAAACATCTGCTCCATAGAATTTTTTGGTAACGCGCTTTATTAAAATGGAACCACTGGCACTGCTGCCCTGGGCTGTCTGCTGGGACCTGGAAATCCTTTGTTAGAGAAGTAGAGGCGCTGATGTTAGTCACTAAAGCAGGTTTCTGCAACACTTAGGACCCGTACATCAACTGAAAGAGGCTCACAATAAAGAATTCCCATCTGAAGGTCCATGAGCCACATTATGTCTATCTGGTGGACTCTCCATCTAGCAAATTCCTCACCACACTGTAGAGGTAGAGAGATATGGGAAGCACTAACAGATTCAGCAGTCCAGAAAAACACAGTCCAGCGAGGAAAAAGAAGGGAGATTTTGATTGACTCTCGGGGAGTTAGCTTATATGACCTTGCACTGGGTCTTGTGCTACTGGACCCCAAATACCTGGAAGAAAGAACTGAACAGGGGAAGGACTCATTTGGGGTCACGCTTTCAGAGGGTCCCATCCATGGTTGTTTGGCCTCATGTTCGGGTACGAAACATCATGGTAGTGGAAGTGTGTGGTGGGAGGAAGTGTCCACACATGGCTTACAGGAAGCAGAACATAAGACAGGAAGTAGCCTGAGTAATTTACCTCCTAGAACCCTCCCCCAGGAGACAACCTACTTCCTTCAGCCAGACCTCACTTCCCAAAGTTTCCAGACATCCAAAATAGCACTCCCCAAGTAGGGGCCAAGCATTCAAAACATGAGCCTGTAGGGGACATTTCAAAGTCAAGCCTTAACATCATCTGTATGCAATTAAATGCCGGTCTGTGTGAGAGAGTCTGAGCTTACCGGGGCGGGGGTTAGTGGTTGGGAAGAAATCTTGCTGTATCCCTGAGATAGCATCTGTAGGGTTCTACTTATATTTCTTTTCACAAAGGAAAATCCTTCTTTTGGAACTAGAGCCATGCTTTGCTCAGTCGGTAGAGACGAATAGCAGCCCTCATTAAGAGAAGTGGCTGACTTTCAAATGAGGAGTTACAGTGTTTATTTATGCTGAAACATTCCCATTAACTCCAGAACCCACATGTTCTTAGGTCCCTGGGAGAGCAATTAAAAGCAAAGAGCATAATGACCTTTTAATATTTTATCTTCTATAAACCATGGGACTGTATGGTCACTAGTCTAAAGAGAAAGAAACTTTGGTGGGGAAAAAAAACACAGTGCTCTCTTGATTTTTTTTTTCTTTCCACTTTTGAAATCAGGTCTACCCCCTTTGAAAGAGTATTATAGTTAATATAAACTAAAATGGACTTACTAATCTCTAAAAATTCTAGGTTTTAAAGTCTTTCTGGTCAAGCCAGAGAATGCAAGTCATGGGCTTGAGCAAGAATTTTAGAAATTACTAGAAAAAACAAGAAAGATCTCATTTCCATATACACATCCTTAAAGCATGATGTGTGCGTTCATATCGACAGCTGTCTTTCGAAAGATGAGAGCATCATCCTCTTGTCTGATCTGCAGGGTGTGGTGTTGATAGCATTAAAACAACTTGTAGGCCGAGCGGTGGTGGCGCACGCCTTTAATCCCAGCACTCGGGAGGCAGAGGCAGGCATCTCTGTGAATTTGAGACCAGCCTGGTCTACAAGAGCTAGTTCCAGGACAGGCTCCAAAGCTACAGAGATACCCTGTCTCGAAACCCCCCCCCCAAAAAAAACTTGTACATTGCTTCCTCTTCATTGCTATGAGAAAATGCCATGACCAAAACCGACTTAAGAAACAGTAGTTTGTTTTTGGTTTATGATTCCAGAGAGGTAGAGTCTGTCGTGGCAGGAAGGTGTGACATGGTGACAGGATCAGGAAGCTCATGTTCCCACTTTCATCCACACACGGGAAGCAGAAGAAGAGAACAGGGAGTGGATCCATCAAGGCTAGAAACCCTTAAAGCCCGCCCCCCAGTGATGAATTCCTTCCAGCAAAGCTGTGCCTCCCCCAAACAGGGCCACCAACTGGAGACCAGTCATACAACAACATGAGCCCATAAAGGACATTTCTCATTCAAATCACACCTGCAAATCAAAGACTGTAGAGTGCTTAAGCCATACATGGTTTTTCTTTCACACAAACCATTCGCTCCTAACTCAGCAAGTTTAATTATTATAAGCTATTATGAGACCTTCCGATCATTTGGTGTCTGTTTTCACACAAATGGATATTTGGGGGAGGGCCGGGGGAAGTGGTTATGTGGTCTCACTCTGTAGCCCAGGCTAGCCTGGAATTCAGGATTCTCCTGCCTCCGCCTCCTGAGGGCTGGTATTACAAACAGGCACTATCATACTTGACACCTTCAATTTCTGAATTGCCGTTGAAAAGAAAACAGTTGCCACTGTCCTCTGGAGAGAGGTTTGCTGGGACTTTTGAGGCGAGACGTGAAAACAAAAACACAGACGTTTGTGTTTGTAATGGCTCTCCTTTAGGATGCAGCATTCATAACACAACCACTTCTGTCACACTTAAACATGTCAGTTCTCTGAGTGCAGTTTCCGTGGGGGGCGGGGGGATATTGAAACACACTTCTCATGTCAATGAATTGAAATTAATATGATTCCCATATATCCGCTTGTCTTAAAAGAAGGAGGGTGTGTGTGGAGTTTTCCATGACTTGAAAATGACCTGGAGAGCCAGGAGTAATGGGGAAGCAGCTAGGCTCTGTCACGCCAGCGACAGCTCTGGACGGGAACAGAATCCGAGTGTTTGGAGGAAAATGCTCACACAGAAAAGTTATGCACATTTCCAGAAAGTTTTGGTTTGTGCGGGGAAGTCCATTTGAGCTTTTGGGTGTGTGGTTTACATTTCAAAGCGCAAAAACACATTTGTTTGTTTGTTTGTTTGTAAGTTGACACCATTCAAATCCTATGGGAATTGCTCAGCTATAAAGGAGAACACTTTATGTTGAGGCTCATTGTTAAATATGGATTTAATCTCAGTATCGCATTTTGAGTGAACTCTGAAGAGCACAGAGGTCATGGTCATGACCCTGTGTCAGATTTTCAGAGCTGAGATCCCCAAGTTAAAGGCTGACATTGGGTGGGGGGTGATCGGTTGTTTTTTGTTTTGTTTTTTTTTTCTCCACTTGAGTAGATTGTGTTTGCCTGAAATCACAGACTAAGGAAAGAATTCTCAACTTGTTTTACATTTTATGCCTTTACAAATAAATGAGAAGTTCACAGGAATTTCCTTGAAGCCTAGGAAAATTAGATTCACGAAGAAATAAACACTCATATAATTGAACAGTTAGCATCAGAAATGAAGGATAAATTATTCATGAAGGTATTAGTGTTAGTTCATGGGACATGTCCAAAATCAAGAATCCCATGCAGGAAAATAATGTCTGAGTCCCCAGATGTTTTCCTTGGTCTGCAGATGTTCAGAGTAATGACAAAAATTTCACATACACATGAGCCCCGAAGTGGAAGATCTCTGTCACATCTTCCAAACGCTCAGCGTCCCTGAGCCTCCACACCTGGGCAAAGCATGCACTGGGAAGGAAATGAGGGTGCTGTCATCCTTTTCTTTCTTTCATTTATTATAATCTCAGCATGTACTTGTCTTCACCACCAGAAAGCAAAGGGGGTTGAAGAAAGGAAAAAGAGAGAACTAACGATAAGCATTGCTTCTTGCACACGTCTGTAATTTCACTTCCTAGCATAATGGAGTTCGCTGGGTGTGTTGTGCTAATGAAGAAAGGAATGCTGACTAGCAGGGTATATCTGAAACTTGAGGGTCCCAGGGCTTCCAGGTTCAGAACCTCTCAATTCAGGATTTCTCAGATTTCAGACATGTGATTAAGTACTGGTCCCAGGTGGGAACTAACACCCTGGTCAGGCAGGGCTGGCATCAAAGAGATCACTCTCCCTGAGCAAAACCACAGATGTTGACAGAAGTGGTGGTGTGTTTGTAATGTCAGCTTTGGGGTGGATGGAGATAGGGAAGAAGATCAAGAATTCAAGGTCAGGAACTGGAGAGATGGCCCAGCAGTTAAGAACAGTTGCTCTTGCAGAGGACCCAGGTTTAGTTTCCAGGACCCACATGGCAGTTACAGATGGTGGTCTCCATGATAACTCCAGTTCTAGAAGCTCCAGTGCCTTCTTTGTCCTCCATGGGCACTAGGCACACATGTGACGGTACACTGACATACATGTAGACAAAGTCTCTATACATATAAAATAAAGATTTTTTTTTTAATAATTAAATTCAACCTTGGCAGCATAGGGAGTTTGAGGCCAACCTCAGCTAGATGAGACTGACCCTGTCGGTTGGGAGAGAGAAGAATGAAGAAGGGGGAGGAGGAAGAAGGAAGAGGAGGAGGATGCGGAGGAAGGAGAAGAAAGAAAAAGGAAGATAAATGTTCTTTCCAGGTGAAAGAAGTAGCAAAACATACCCTCAAAAGATTGGCTTGCCACCAAATAGGTTAAGAACGGTCTGTTTGGTGGAGCTTTGTGGGTCTGGAAATGTGTGCAAAAGGTTGTATACTCCTACTTTACTCAAGGATATTCTTGGACTGGAGAGATGGCTTGGAGGTTAAGAGCACTGACTATTCTTTCAGAGGTCCTGAGTTCAATTCCCAGTAACCACATGGTGACTTACAACCATCTGTAGCCATGAGATCTGGTGCCCTCTTCTGGCCTGCAAGTATACGTGTAGACAATACTATATACATAATTCTTAAAAATATTTCCCATCCTCCCAAAAAAGAATATTCTTTCCCTGGAGAACCATAGCTTCATGATGTGCCCATCTAATATGGAGGGTTTACCTGGTGCACAGAGCATTCTAATCTCACTGTTTCTGAGTTTCTGATTATTCTCTAAAGCTACATTAGTTTTGCTTTTGAAACAGTGGGTTCAGGATGGGTTCTTCTGCCCTAAACATACCCTGGAGACCCTAGGCTTCTCCTCCAGTGTATAGACATCTCATTTGACCCAATGGGAATTTCCTGAAAATGTTATTTTCCAGATTTGGGGGAAAATATTTTGTTTTTATTTACAATGTGTGTGCACATGAGTGAAGTGCCCATGAAGGCCAGAAAAGGGCATCAGATTTGCCGGAGCTGGAGTTACAGGTGATTATGAGCTGCCTGGTAGAAGTGCTAGGGACCAAACTCTGGTCCTCTGCAAACGCAGCGTTCACTCTTAGCTCTTAACCTCTGAGCCATCTCTCCAGCCCCTCTTCGACCTCTTTTTCCTCTAAGGAAAACAGATGGTAGATTTTACCAACCCTTTTCTGGTGCTTAACTTTGTCCTTGTTCATTTTGCGGTGTCTTGGCTAAGCATGTTGGTCTTCGATGTGGCAAGTTCTCTACTTGTCGTAATGTTAGAAATCTTTTTTCTCCTGTAGGTCACTCTCAGTTCCAGTGTTTTAGGTAGTCAGATGCCAGCACATCATCTTAACCCATCACCCCAAGAAAAACCAACACAGCACTGAAATACCATTTCTATACTGGCAACTTAAACTTGTAACAGCTACTTAAACTTTGTAAATAAAACCTAGTTGATATCAAAAATAAGACTGGGGATTTAAAAAAAATGGTTGTCTAAGATATTTTTTAAATTTGTTTTCTAAAAATTGAGTATGACCATGAACTGTTTTACAGTATGTTTTAAGCTAGTGTTCATCAGTCATGCTGAGCTCTGGGATAACGCAAATGTGGCAGTCCCTGGACAAGAAAGCTGGAACTTTTAACTCATGTGTTAGGCTACAGCCTGGTAGAGTAGCAACCTCTCCCATTGGGGTGACTTTCTCCCACCCCAGGACTTAACCAGGCCCATCCTTCTTGTCTGCTAAGAGCAGAGGCACAACCTGACTCTAGAGCATTAGAGCGACTTTCTTATTTCCAGTTGTGCGTGTTGGCCGGGACTGGACACCTCGAAGGTGTTTATAAACAGAAAAAAGGCAAACAGAGCATGACTGCAGACTCATCCTCTGGGGAGGCCTGGGAGTCGTGGATCCCTTCCAGAGTATAATGGATTTGGACAGGCTTCATGCCCTGGTGACTTCCCTGCATGCTTTTTGTGTAACCTTGCCCTGGAGGAGAGTAAGAGAATCCATGGCAAGCCTGAGCAAGGAAGTGAAGCCTGTGGCTGTCATCAGGGATGTTTGTTTGCCAACAAACCCATGGTTGGTAGGGAAAAGGAGCTCTTCTTCCTTCCGTCCCTTCCCCAAATACACTTTAGACATGATGAGAGGAAGGAGCCTGAACTCAGGTTTCAGCTCCATGAAGACAGTTTATTGCCTTTCACAGTTTCAACAAAAAAAAAAAAAAAAAACCTTAGCAGCAGAAATGCCTTTTCATGTTTAAGGAGTCACCCTGGGCACTGACGAGCACTGAGCCAAATCTCCATGTTGAAGGGTCCATAGTTAAGGAGACAGAAAAGACCCTCTGCCACCGCTGTGGCTTCTCAAGTGTTTGGCCAACTGAATGTTGGCTTAAAATGTGCCTCCCTGGCATGTAATTCTAAGCCATAGCTGGTAATCATTTTCCTAAACATCAGAGTTTCCTCTTTGAAAATCTCCAGTGGCTTTGCCATTGTCTACTGGATCACCTTGGACCTTTCTCTGCCATCATTTAAGGTCCTCAAATGCTGTTCCCAGACTGTCTTTTAAGCCACATTGTCCCTTAATAAGAATCACTCTAATTGATCTCTCCCAACCAAGTTACATGGCAGTTTGGCAGTAAATATGAGCTCTGTACCCTTTCCACACAGGGTCATCCCCAAAGCTCACTTTTATACCACACCCAAAAATGGCCTGCATTTTGTCGGAACTCTCGTATTGCTTGTTTAAGTTAGCATGACCTAACTTTCCTCCCCTACCCACACCACCAGTTATCTTTGAAAGAACATCTCTCATTCTCTCAGCTACTGTGAGCACATTCTGAGTATGGACTGTGTCCTAGCCCACATACATCTCCCCCAGTACTTTCTTTATTACCCTGAGGGCTCCAGCTTACTGGTCAGTAGACGGCAAACCCTTTATTTACTAAGCACTTGGATACGTTGACTCAAACAATTCAAAGTTGAGCATTCCCTTCCGATTGGCTGCTTGAAGATGACTATGTGAACATTCCTGTTTTTATTCTTAGTAAATCTGGAAAAATGCCAGCAATTCTAATGTTACTAAACATCCAGATGCTCACAGACTCCACTGAAATGAACTTGGATAACCGGCACTGTTTGATGATGGAGCTGCTGAGGCCATGGCTGTTGGTGGTGTTGGTGGTGTTGGTGGTGGTGTCCACTCGAGAGACACAGAACCTTAAGCTGGCAGCATAGGTTTAAGGGTGATTGCTTTCCAGTCACCCCAGGATGTTTCCACCTGTGCCCGCACCTTCCCAGCCCATGCCCCTTGCCTCCTCCTAACTTTTTCCTTCTTTCCTATTTACTTATTGATCTCCTGTTCGTTGCTTTTATGTGGTAAAGTCCAAGCTCCTGGTGGCCAGTGTTTACCTAGCTTTATATGAACAACGCGAAAAGCTGACAACATTAGGTTAGTGCTATGGATCTAATGCAAGTCTCCACAAGATGAGTCCTGGCAAGCCCCGCTGATAAACTTGAGACTTGGGGGTGGGCCAGTTTAAGGAAACACTATTCAGATACCAGAACCATGTCCAACTGTACACTGTTGACGACTCTAGAACTTGGGTGTAGATATAGACAGCAGGAACCCCTAGCATAAAGGGGGTGCAGAACTGCCTAGTGACTGGACGTAGGTGTATGACCCTTCGACTACAGGTCACACAGCAGTAAGACTAGCCCAGCACAAAAGAGTAAACTCACTCAGAACAGTAGGGGATTTGTCGGGACTTTATTTCTGTAACTCTGGTTGTGTGGGTCGAGTGTGAACTTGCAGACGAGAAAGTCAGTGTTCCACGGTGCCAAGGTTGATATCTACAGGATAGTCAGGCATCTGAAGAAGGTCGGTTGATCTGGGGCAGTTTCAACTCTCTTCAGTCCCGAGCATATGGGAGTTTATGGGAGATGACGCTCCGACTCCAGGACCAGCTGCATCAGCCCTCCTGATAGTACCAGATAATCTGCCTCACGCTTGCTAAGCAGTCTCCAAGCTTGTCCAAAGGAAAGGCTGGTTATGTAATGCACCGATGAAACAGTTTCCAGCAGGAGGTGAATCTAGAGAAGCAAAAGCTACTTCAGGAACGAGCAGACAGTCCGCCCTTCTTGGAATCTGTGTGCCCCATTGCAGGGGCCGGGAAGCTTCTCCTGGAATCCCCCGCCCCCACTCCAGGATCCTTTTCTTCCCACATTCATGCCCAGTGCTGCTCAGGACCAGAACAGTCAGTATCTCTGTGAGGGTAGAGAACGTGAGGCTGTCCGCCTGTGTATCCCTGGCCCTGCACTGGAAAAGGAGACCCTTCTGCTTGTGTGTCCTGTATTCTTTCCCTTCTATATCACAAAAACGAAAACAACCACCTCCTCCTGTCACTTGCAATTAATTATAAGGGAGTAGATGCAGGGCTTTCAGTCAGTCAGGTTGTATGAAGCAGGGTGGTTATTTTCTCGGAAGGTGATGTGATGTTTCTTGACTTTCTCTTTCAGCAATGAGGTGGTGAGGAGTGACCTAAAAAAGCTGCCAGCCCTTCCTACCCAAGCCCTGAAGGAGCACCCCTCCCTGGCCTACTGGTAAGACCCTTTGTCCCAGAACCTTCGACAAGTCTCCTGTCTTCAAGGAGGGCACAGTCTTCAGACCACTGAGCCTGAGTCTATCAGCTCCCACATCCCTCCTCCTCTTCCCACTGTGTCAGGCAACTTAGATGTTTGGAATTGTTTTCAGAGTTAGATATAGTGGTTTATGCCTATAATACCAGAACTGGGGGAGAATGAGACAAAAGAATTGCAGGTTCAAGGCCAGCAAGTTCCAGGATGGCTTGAGCTAGGGTAAACCCTGTCTCAAAATAAAAGATAAAGTCAGAGACCATAATCTGCATTTACATACAAAGCTGTCTCACATATTACAGTATGTTAACTCTCTCCCTTAATAATAATATTTTTATGATTTCACCTTTGAAATGGCACCTCCTTAAGAAGCCCTTCCTGTGCTGGTCCAGTGTCATGTTGGTCCATGGATGGATGACAGGCTGTGGGAGGCCTGGAGGGGTGGGAGAAGCAGAAGGTTGTTCTCTCTCTCCGTGGTGTTCCCTATATCATGATTTAGCCCTTTGTAACATTATGCCAAGCTCTAAATTACCCAATTCCACGTGATTTAGGCATCTGTGGTTGGGCCACGGTGGAGCAGGGCTCACATTCCTGAGGAGTGTGTTGGACTCCTGCTGGGTACTTGCACACTGACCACTGCCCTCTGACAAGGACTGGACTGTGTCCTTAGTGTCCCTCCTGACCTTTCTCAGAAAACAGTGTGGCTGCTCATCGTGTAAGACACAGTCATGGCAGGACACCTGGTGTTACAAGCCTTTTACCCCAACTTCTCAGATGGCTGAGGCAGGAGGATTGCAAATTGAAGACCTCCCTGAGCTACAGGGTGAACTCAAAGTCTGAAACTTAGTGAGACCTTGTCTCAAAAAAATTATTTTTAGAGGTTGGGGTATAATTTAGTGGTGTGATGTGGGCTTAGCATGTGTGAGGCTCTCGGTACAAGAAAAAGAGAGGGGAGGGGAGATTAGAAGAGAGGGGCAGGGGAGGGGAGAAGAGGAGAGAAGGAAGGCAGGGGAGAGGAGAGGGAAGAGGAGAAAAGGAGAGTGAGAGAGGGAAGAGGGGAAAGGGGAGGGGAGAGGAGAGGGAGGGAAAACAAGAAGCACTCAACAAGTTGGTCCTCGTAACCTACAACACACAGCTCCCCAAGCCCTTGTAGATACAGCCTAAAATTTTTAAACTAGTATTCCACCTGTTTAGACACTAAGTGTTCGGTTATTCAAGTAGTCTTAAGGATGCCATCAGATTGGGTGGCTCATGATGCAGAGTTCTTTAGTGAGATGAAACCCACACTCTGAACTCACTTTTCTCAGAGAAGCCCCATTCCTGAAGAGCTGGACTCAAAACTGTGGGTGCCTGACAGTAGACTCCCATATCTCACTCCACCTCAGACCTGACCTATTATCCTTCTTCCTTTGGTAATGTATCTATAAATAAAGAACAGGTTTATGCCAAGGACACCAAATTCAAACCCTGTCCGGGTGATATTAGTGAGATGAAGGCCAGCCTGGGCTATCTAGAGAGACATTGTCTCATTAAAAAAGATTGATGATAATAACTCGAGAGGCCAACAGTTCTCACATGCAGGGCTGAATTACACTTGAGAACTGTAATGTCGGTAGACAGTCTGGAGTCAGAATTGGCTTTGACCTAATTCATCCCTCAATCATGTCTTTATTTATTGTCTAACATGGTTAAACCAACCCCCAATGCCAATTGCGGAGCTCCCTCTCTTTCCCTCTCTCCCATTCTGGATCGTTCTTGCATCATCTCCACCAGATCCTCTGTGTTTGTGTTATTAGTAACATAGAAAGCCTTCTTTAGCCCGGCCCTGCTCTCTGCCTTTTATCAGCGTGAATATCTCTCTGCCTGGATAGCTTACCCTCAGCCATCTTAACAGTCTATCCTTTAGGCACATGACCAGGTCAGCCTTTTCCTCAGGTCTCCCCCAGACCCATGAGTGCACAGTCAACTGTCTAATGGACTGGGAGAGTGACAGGATAGGGAAGCCAATGTCACACCCAACTGTGAGTGAATGAGTAGCATGGACCATCCTGATGCTGAAGAACCCAGGGCCCTTTTCCCGCCTTGTTGCTTTGTATTCAGTTGTTTGTGGTTGGCTCTGATTTCAAAGCCTATTTACACAAATTTCCAAAAAGCGAAGAGGGTTCAATTTTCTGTAGCTTGTGAGTTTCTCATTGTTATTCTGCCCAGTCCTTAAACCAATCTGAGGTGTTATGGACACAGTCTGCAGATCTGGGAGCACCTAACCTTTCTGTGGGTTCCAGAGACAGGTGGGAACAGGATGGGGTGGAGTGGGACAAGCTAGATGAGTCCCCAGCTGGCACCGAGTATGTCATCACATGACAGGCCCCTGTTGACTTAATGGGAAGAAAGAAGTGGGAAAAGCGGAGGCGCGAGGAGGTCACCACTGTGGCTTGCCAGATGGCTTTAGATAGCAGGCAGCCAGACAAGATTGGAGGTGGCAGCAGATTTTGCAGCTGTCAGGCCCCATGAGACCTTGTAGTCAGGCCAGTAGGACAGCTGCCTGTCAGCATTTGGGACTTTGGGTTGTTGGTGTTTCTTAAACCTTGCTTTATGTTCGTGGCATCATAGTGACTTTCAGTCCCCATCCCTACTTTAGAGATGCTCTCACCCAGAGCTAGAAAAAAAAAATAGGCATGAGTCTCTACTGGTTAGCTTGACCACAGATCTAGAAGTTGACCTCACCAATCATAGTTATGTGGTAGAGAACATGCCATCAAAGGTCATGAACTTTAAAACAGAGGCCCTTAGAAAGAGGGAAAACAGAAAAAAAGGAAGAGAAGGTTCCACCTAAATTCTGGGGTGATAAATTAGTAATGGGTGGTCAAGATCAGTGAGTGACGTCTTGAGGGTACAACCCTTTTATCACAATGCTCCCCATCATGACGTTCTTATACAAAGCTAAAGGAGTCCTCTTGTTGAAGAAATAGCAGGTGAGCCAGTGGGAGTCTAAGTCAAAGCTATAGGGCAGGGTATGGAGGACGGAGCTTTAAGGGTTGTCCTTAGTAGGTGGGACACAAGGCCTTCTGTGGGCTGGCACTGTAACCCCTGAGCCTATAGTGGGAGCTACCACTGTTCCCACCTTTCTAGGTAGCAGTTACTTCCTCAGGAAGGCTGTGCCATTACCCCAACCACACTCTATTCTGTCAAAGAAAATTTTGGCTAGCCATTATCACCAAGGAGCCATTTAATTTCCTGTTAATTTTAGAAGTAAAACCTCAGAAGATAAATAAGCCGTAATCTCATTCTGTTAGCTAGTCTGTTGTTTTCCCAGTGTGGCCCTGGAACTTTTAGTAACTAGGCCCAAATTCCAGAATTTTCTCTCTTCCTTGGAAGTTCTGAGTCCTTAACTACTCAGAACGGTTTGGCCTAGAGCGCTGGATGAGAACAGCATTAGCCACAGCCCCAGATCCCCAGATCCCGTGTGGACTGGGCCTGGAAAGGAGGGGGATTAGAGGGGAAAGCTGAGCAGGTTCAGGGTAGCATCCTCTGTGACTAGTGCCCACTGCTTCTTCATGCTTTCCTGTTCCATGTTATCTTGCAAAGAACAGCGCCCCCAAACCTTGAGCAGCGTTGCGACCTGTCATTTCAGGACACTCTGCAGCTTCCTCAGAGGTTCTCAGGGGGATGGAGGGTGACGTCTTAGTGCCTCGGGTTGGCGGGATGCTCAACCTCTAATGATCCTTTCCTTCTGATTCTAGCGAAGACAGAGTCATTGAGTACTACAAGAAGCTGAATGGCCAGACGAGGGGTCAAGCAATTGTGAAGTAAGTGGCCCCTCTGAGTATGCACTAAGATTGTGTTTGGGAGCTGGGGAGACAGCTCAGCCAATAAGGTGCTTGCCCTGTAGCAGAGGGACCCCAATTCAGAACCCCAGAACCCACATTAAAAAAATAAATAAATAGGCATGGCAGTGCGTATATAATGCCAGCACTGGGAAGGCAGAGGCAAGCAGATTCCTAGACCTCACTGGCCAGCCAGCCTAGCTGAATCAGTGAGCTCCATGCCACTGAGACCAAGTTTCAAAATAATGTGGAGAGTAGTAGAGGAAGACATACAGCATCAACTTACACATACCCACAATTGTATTTGCAGATGTGCATATACATGAATGCATACACACATACACATACACACAACACACATACGCATACACACAACACACATACACATGCACAAAGACTGTGTGTTAATAGGGCCAGTTATCAAGGTAGCTGATTTCTCCTTGGAAAGATATATAGGGAGAGGGATGTTTCTACTCATTTCCAAGTTAATAACCACCCCGGTGTTGTGTGCTATCTTCACAGCTACATGAGTATTGTAGAGTCTCTCCCAACCTACGGTGTCCACTATTATGCAGTGAAGGTAAGTGAATTCATTGGCTGAAGTTGCCCACGCTGTCCTGGAAAAGCAAGCAAGAAAACAGAAACTTGTCTTTTAGTCTGAAGATTTGGAGGGGAATGGAAGTTGATGGAGGTTGGCTTGGTCAGAAGGATTGCTTGCCAGGGGAAATTGAGCAACTGAATTTTATCCGTAGGGTACTAACACTTGATAGAGTAACTCTCCAATACTCTTTTTTTTTTCCTTTTGTGAAGTAATGTAATAAATCTCTACTTCCTTTCAGTCTCAGAGGAGTCCTGGGAAATCAGGGTTTTGGGGCCTCTCACTAGAAAGGCTCCATCAAATAAAAGGAACTAGAAAAACCAAAAAGTTTTGGCAGAATGTCGTATTATCTCTTGGGGGTCTGATACCACATAGTCTGCTTTCCAAGGAGAATTGGTACCATTAAAAGGATCCGAGACTGTGTTCTTGAATGTGGCATTGTCAAATCCAATGTGGCATTAGTTTCAGTCTAAACTTATTAAGCTCCACCCACTCTGTGCCACACTGCGATCTCTTTCTGACAGGATAGATAAAGATGCCCCCTTTCTCAAGCCCAAGTTACGGTGTCGAGAGCAGGGCAACCTGGCCTCTGGGTACTTCTTCTGTTCCAGATGAAGAAGGTGAATCCCCTCAGAAGTCCAGCCCCCTAGGTAATGTTGTGTAGAAGGGTGTGGCCACTGACCCCAAATAAAGTACAAGTGTTCACGGAAAGTGGCTCAGAATCCCTCTCTGCCAGGGTTTAACACTCTGACTCCACAGTGTCACGGAGTTTCCGCTTGTTTTATTCAGCAAAATCAGTGCCATGCGTTGGCACCTCCCAGAGACAGTAGCAAACGATCAACATAATGACTACATGTACCTGTCTGTCTGTCTGTCCATCTGTCCACCCATATATTCATATATCTTCCTAACATGCACACCTCCATGCTGTAAATAAATAAGTAATTTTTTTAAGGTGGAGTGAGGTAGTTCTGTGGTAGAGTCCACATTTAACACACATGAGGCCATGAGTTCAATCCCCAAATCCAAAAGAAAAAATTGTAAAGAATCATATACTCCTAGAGCTTTACATGATCCTCCCCCCCCAAGTTTATTTCGTTAGTCTTTAATATGTTTGTTTACCTTGAAATAATTCATTCCTGCAAATGTTTACAAACGGCCATACTGATTTTGAGTCTCCAGGACTCTTGTGATGAAGACATCAATTAGGTCATCACACACGTGAAAATTAGGACAAATCCCGTGGAAAGGCTGCTTGTGCACCCAGTGTAAAGTCCTAGCCTTTGGGAGCATGTGGGAACTCCTCGGAATTATCCTCAAAGGAGCTACACTGTCACTCAGGTGATAAGGAATCTTATAAAATGTATAAACAGAGGGGCCCATGGTTTGTAATCCAATCCTAATAATGTTCTGGCTTGGGCTGGAGAGATGGCTCAGAGGTTAAGAGCATTGCCTGCTCTTCCAAAGGTCCTGAGTTCAATTCCCAGCAACCACATGGTGGCTCACAACCATCTGTAATGGGTCTGGTGCCCTCTTCTGGCCTGCAGACATATACACAGACAGAATACTGTATACATAATAAATAAATAAATAAATATTTTTAAAAAATAATGTTCTGGCTTCAGTCCTGAAAGTCTTCATTCAGCTGCCCTTCTGGGCGAGCAGGCTATCAGGGTGGCACCCCTTAGCCTGTGCTGCCATCGGCTCAGTGTGGCTGAGAAGGTTTAACTTCGGTTAAAGTTTGAGCCCTTGGCTTCAATATCTTTGCCCTTTGAAGGAAAGAAGCCCCTCCATGGCCTCCTGGGTTCTCTCTGGATCTGACAGTCAGCGGCAGTTTCTTTGATCAGAAAGTCATTCATTTCCTTTAAAATACTATATATATATATATTTCATGTTTGTCTGTATGGCGAGTGACAGACTCAGCCTGGCTTTGGGGGTCAGGGGACAGGGTACTTGCACTTGTTCATTAAGAGGTGAAGATGGAGGCTGGGGAGATGCTCAGTTGGTAAAGTGTTACGTAAGCCTTAGGACCTGAGTTCAGATCCCCAGCCTCAAGTAAAATTTCCAGTGCTAGTAAGGCAAAAACGGGGGGGTGGGGGACTAGAGCTCTCAGAGCAACCAGTGCTCCAGATTCAGTGAAAGAACCTATCTCAAAAAAAAAAAAATACAAGGTGGAGAGAGAGTGGGGGCGGGGTTGGGGGAGATAACTCATGTCAGCCTCTGGTCTTCACATGTAAGTCCATGTATGTGTATGCACACCTGCACACACAGGAACAAGTATGCATGCTTACACCAAACAAGTAAATAAGTAAGATAGGGAGGGATACAGGTGTCCTGGTTGTGGTTCTGCTTGGAAACAGAGCCAATTGCCGAACTCAGGCGTGGTCTCCAGCGCTGGTCACATAACTGAGCAGGCATCCACGATGGGCACATCTGGTAAGATATAAACTAGAGCGGGGTTCCTTCCACTCAGCTGAGAAAACTCCTGGTCTGTGTTTATCTTCTCCAGCCCCTGGTTGACCCCTATTCCCTTTGACATCCTAGGATAAACAGGGGATACCGTGGTGGCTGGGACTAAGCTACAAAGGAATCTTCCAGTATGACTACCATGATAAAGTGAAGCCAAGGAAGGTAAGGGTGCCCTCTTCTGTGGGCTGAAGGACTTTCTTTTGAGAGAGGAGTGGGGTAGATGTGAATTAACACAGAGCCTGAGGGTTCACCAATCCCATGCTAGAGTGTGTGTGTGTGTGTGTGTGTGTGTGTGCGTGCGTGCGTGCGTGCGTGTGTGTGTGTGTGTGTGTGTGTGTAACTCCACAGTGATCTTGTCTGAGTTTCCCAGGTAAATATTTTCTCTCCCAGTCTCTAAGGAAACAAAGTGCTGTAATTACTTAAGGTAGGGTGTTTGGCTCCATCCTCCAAGAGTAGATGGGCAAACGGGCTCTGAAAACGGTCATGTATGTTCCTTTTCTTGGGGGCAGGGCTACATGTTTTGGCAAAATGAAGGAACATTGTCTCCTGAGGCCAATCTGAGTTCTCCATGATGGTGTTTTGGAATAAGGCCATAGGTCAAGGAGATACAAAAATATAAAGAGTTAGAAAAAGTTCTGAAAATCTGGCAAATACCTTTATGGCATCATAGGAGTGAACAGAGACTGGAGTCATCTGTCCCAGAGAAAGGGAGTCCAGTCACTGAAAACACTAATATGCTTGTTTTCACTTGCACAACGTTTTTCAAACAAGAACAAATTGAAAAGTTAAATGGAAAAATACTTTTGGGGTGAGAATGTACTGTTGGTCCTTTATGCCCTCACAGACTGCTGCCCAAGCTGTTATATTCATGACTAGGATAGAAACCCACCAATTGCATCTGGGCTGACCACACTCTATGTACATCTGGGCTGAAAGTCTATGAAGTAAACACCTGTTCTCTTCGTCACCTTCTTCATTAAATTGGTAGTGGAATAATGGCCCTGTGTTAGGAAGAATTTTTACTCAATTGATCAGTAAATCGTTTCATTTCTAAATAAATATCATGAACAAGTGATGGGGGCATAGTCCTCTGGGAACGATACAGCAAGAACCTGCCTCTTTGGGGGAGTGTGTTGCTTTGTGTGGCAAGCTCCAAAACCTCTCTGTTTCCCATTTACACAGAAGAAGCGGATAGTGCCCCCATGGTCCTGCTTTAACCCTCTTTATTTCATGGGCTGTAGACTAACACCTTTTCCTTGCTGTATCTGTTTCCCCATCTGGGCCTTTCTAATTCTTTAGTTCCCTCTTCACTTCCTTCATCTCTTCTACATCACCACTTGTCTCTTCCCAACCAGCCCAACTGATTTTTTTTATCTCCTTGCAAATGACAAACATACTCCCAACACCTTTCACAAAGTCCTGGTTGCAATGTGTGCAGCTCTGCCTTGCCCTCCTTGGAAGGGGAAAGCTGGGGGACAACATAGCTTAGGACATTCACAGTAGTGGCCCTGGAGGACACCCAGGGAGCTGGAGAGCAGGTACTTAGGTATTCAGCTGGAGCTTCAGAGGGTCAAGAATTTCCAGAGCATAAGTGAACCAAGGCCAGTGTGGCTAACTGGGCCCCAGCAGGGTTCAGTCTTTCCCCCTAAGCGCTTTGAAAGGCTTGCCAACAGTATTGAAATGTCTGTCCACTGTATTCCTATGTAGGTGGTTTTTTCTTGATTTCTCTTAAGTATAATTCTAATGAAAGTAATAATATAGCACTTGATATATGTAAAACACAAGAGAGACACATAACATAAATTAATCATTTTTAGTTAAACCTGAGTTTGGCTTCTAGTACTCACAGAAAAATCTAAAAGAAAGAAAGAAAGAAAGGAAGGAAGGAAGGAAGGAAGGAAGGTAGGAAGGAAGGAAGAAAATAGAGATTAATAGAGAAGGAAGGACAACAGTTGGGTCCCCAGAAAAGTCACCAGCATTTATGAGCGAAAATTTTCAGTACTTTGTCATAGAAATCTCTGGGAGACAGCCAGATGCTGCCTGTATGGGCTTGTGTAGAGTTTGGGGGTCCTTGGGAAATGAATGAATCAGCTGAATATAAAATTAGGAACAGTCCTTCCAAACCCCCATGAGGCCAAGTGATGCTTCTGCTTCATTAGCTTTGAGGGGTCTATGTGTCAGTCAAGATGCTAATGGGGTGTAAGGGCAAAACTGAAGAGTGAAAGGAAGCTACAGTTATGAAATCCCAGCTGCTGGAAGACTGAGGGAGGAGTCCTTTATCCCAGCACCCGACATCATTAGCATCACAAACCCCCATTTTGTTGCAAGTAGGAGCCAGGAGAGGCTCTGAGCATCTCAAAGCACAGGAACACATGTGAAGGAGGCACCCACTCCTGACTGAGAGTTATCCCCGCAGGCTTGCTTATGAGGCACTCCAAATCCCTCCTTGGTACTTCCAGACCAAGATCTTAACCTCTGCTGTGTGTCAGAACTCCCAGGAAGAGGTTGGAATCCACAGCTTCTTTCCGGGGTCCACCTTGTCTCTCTGACTCTCTGCTATGCGTGCAGGAAGTATTACAAGGCTATCCACACGGGTCTGGAGGTTGGCACTGTCCCTCAGGGCCATCTGTGCTTCCTGCACTCAGACTTGGGAAAAGTTGGCCAGGTAGAGCAGGTACGGCTGTGTGGTCCTGGGTACTGAGAGCTGGAGGATTCCCCAGCACAGAGGATGAGCGAGCTGCACACAAGGGATGTCCTCCAGGTGGTAGCATGCCCTCCTGGCATTGAGACCAGGTACATCTCCAGCACCTTAAGCCTCTACGGATGCTCAGGAGATGATCCGTGCCCAGATCCAAGTCCCTGAAGGCATCTGTGGCAACACCTGCCTCTCATGCCCAGGCAGCTCTTCCCACCAGCAGCAAGCAGAGGCCCTCCCTGACACTATGACCCACTTAGAGCAGCTCTGGCACATGGTACATAGTCCTAAGAGCCAGCCTTCAGGCTGAGGCAGTGGCAAGGCTGAGCTATCCCTTCCTTTGAAGGACTGAGGCTTGTCCTCTGTTATGTCACCTGTGAGCATCCATACAAGTGTTCCCATAGGGCTTGTCGAAAATGTCTCCCCAGGTCCCTAAGAGTCCAGAGCTGGTGGCCATCTCAAACCAGAAAGGACAATAGTTGGTCCTAGTTCTCTGGATGAGATGCCTCTTGCCACTCTAGTTTAGGCATCTTCCGTCTATCACTGAGTCCCGCTCCGAATGGCTCTGGAAAGGTGGAGTGTAAAGTGAGCGGCCTCTGAGCTTGAGTAGGAGAAGGATCATGCCTCCTGCTAATAACACCCACAATATGCTACCTGGGTCTCTCCAGCAAGCGCAGCTCTCAATACAAGCTATGAACTTCATTTCAAACCGTTTCTGAAAAGGTCCCGTGATAGGAAGAGGCCTGTAACTCCAGGTTGCTGCGCTATAGACAGTTACAGGTCATCCGGGGCCATATAGTAAGATCCTGTCTCAAAAAGACATGGAAAACAGACCAGAGGAGGGGCAAATATATCTCTGTGAGTATGAGGCCAGTCTGGTCTACAGGGCAAGTTCCAGGACAGTCAAGGTTGTTACACAAAGAAATCTTGTCTAGGAAAAAAATAAAATAAAAATTAAATTTAAAGCAAAATATAACCTTAGATTTCTTTTCTTGCTTTCCCTCCCCTCAGAGTATGTTGTGTCAGAAACAATATGACATGTGGGGACTTTTAAAAAACTTTGTTTTCATCTTTGAGTGTGTTCAGAAGAATCCAGATGTTCTAAGTGAAAAGAACCAGGGGCTGGAGCCTGGAGGCAGGAACAGAAGAGGAGGCCATGGGTGAAAATTGCTGACTTCCTCTCCATAGCTTGCTCACCCTGCTTTCCTACACAGCCCATGACCACCTGCCCAAGATGGCATGGCCCGCCATGAGCTGGGGCCTCCTATACACTCACTTATCAAGAAGATGCCCTACAATCTTGCCTATCGGCAGTCTGATGGGGGCCTTTGATCCTTTGACCTTCCATCTTCCCAAATAGGCCTAGCTTAACCAGCACAGATGCCAGGACAAATGCCCCAAAGTAGCAACAACCAGGGTTTTAAATGACTGAAATCTATCGTGGGTGTGCATGCCCCCTCTGTGATGCTCCCTGTTTGTATTCATGATAGTTTCCGAGAGTCCATTATAACATGTTGTATGAGCCGTTACGGAACCCTCCATCCACTCTCAGGAAATAACTGCTTGCATCCTTCACCCAGTGAAGTTTTCCTTCTTCTCAGCTCCTGCGAGTTCTCACAGACCACATACCACTTAGAATCATCCCTTTGGCTATTGTTAAACTCTTCTTTTCTTGCCAATGGGCAGTAGTCCTGTTAATCTTTATGTATCTTAATGTAGAATCAAGGAGGGAATCTCTCTCTCTCTCATACACACACACACACACACACACACACACACACACACACATTCACACATTTTTGTCTTGGTTTAGCAATGAATAATGAATGAGAAGATCATGGTGGCCAAGGAAGAAAGCTCCTGCCTCTGCATAGGATATTGTCTCCTGTTTCATACCAGTTGCCAACCACCTTTAGCATGTGTGCACACGTGTGTAGAAACAACTCACTGCCTAGACACTCGTTTCCTAAATTAGAGTCTTCTTAGACTCCAGGATTAATGATGGGTGTTTGGGCCCTTGGAGTCAACCTCAGGTTACCTCTTAGTTTGCATTTATGGTCTGCTGCTTAGACTTAGGACAAAACCTGAAAACTGCCCAGCACAAGTGACATTGACTGTCCTACCCATTCTGCAGATTATGCTAATACAAGCAGTATTTTGCCTCTTTCCTGAAGGTGTGTGAATGCAAACTAAATGGCCTATATTGGGAGGCCTCTTGATTCAGCCCGACAGGCAAGGGGCTCCCTCTACAGGGGAGGTCCCCACATTCCTTAGATCAAAGCCTGGGGAAATAACAGCTGCTTTAATCTCCGTGACCATCAGCCCCTTCTCATCACCCAGTCAGGGAGGTGTGGGTGGCCACACTAATGGCTCAACTTCACTACCCATACCAGGACTCTGTGTGAAATTCTTCTGGTCTGCAACCTTCATTCAGACCTGTGGGCAGACTGACCAGTCCCACTCTGGTCATCAGAAAGCATGATGAAGGAAACAGGAAATGCTTACACAGTGGGCCTTTGAGAACGTTAGACCAGCTTGAGACCTGTGACTCACAAGGACCTCCCTACAGAAGTAGTGTGGTATTCAATATCCATATACCGGCACTCATTCTACTCCCAGACTAGTCTGTATTGAAGGAAAGCCATCCTTTGGGAAGCACCGTCGAGTCGGGCCTTGTTACGTATTCAGCAGGCAGCATTTACTTATTTATTTGATGTGCACTTAGGGGGGCTTTTATGTGTGCTTAGATACACAATTAGGAGCACTTCAGGGTCCCTTCTGAGGCATTAGGAAAAGGAACCGAAGTAATTGGCCGGCCAGTGAGCAGCTAGTGTGGCTTTCTGATTCCTGAGAGAATTTCAGAGACAGGGGCAGTGGCTCCAGAATTTGATGCGTTCCTGTCACATCCCCCAGATGAGTAAAGACTTTTTTTTTTAATTCTATGAGATGAGGAGACAGGAAGGCAAAATAATATTTACAGGAACTATTCCATTAACTATGAGCTAACTCCCAGGGGCATGGCCCTGCTCAATTACTCAGTGCGATAAGAACGCTATTCCTTGCTGACTTGGTCCAGCTTCTGTTTGGGCACCTTTGACTCATTTGCTGGCTGGAGAGCCCTCTGACTTGCCTGCCTCTGGCTGGGTGCCTTGCTTCTTCCAGCTTGTCTGTCCTCCTTGGAAACCACGCCCTCTCTACAAGCCAGAGGAAAGGCAACTTTATGTGTGTAGCATTCTTAGCATTTTGCAGCCTTTGTTCCTTCGTGGTACAGGATCAAAGAGCCACCTCTTAGCCGTCCTTCAGGGCACAGTGTGGGATGAGTGGACCTGCAAAGGTCCAGGGCCTGTCGGTGACAGGTCCTTGCAGTGGGTCAGCAAAGAGAGCTAGCCTTAAAGCTGGGGAGCAGGTCCTCCAGGGGGGATATCGGGGAGAAACATAAGAAGTTACCAGGATGACTCCCCAATCCAAGCACGATGGACTATACCTGTTACCCCAGCATTTGAGAAGCTGAAACCTGGAGTTCCAGGTCAGCCTTGGCTATATAGCAAGACCATGCCTCAATCAAGGATTGAGATGTAGCTCAGTAGTTGTGTGCTTGTCTCTGGCATCCCCTCCCCCCACACACACACACAGTGCTTTGTAAGCCAGTGACTCTCATATCCACTCAGAGCTCCAAAGTAAATGGTGGGAACTTGGATGCTGCTTGTTCGCTTCTGGTATGGGGGCTGGAGGACTATGCCACTTTTAGCCTCTCTGCATCTCTTTCTGTCTGTGAGAAGGAAGGCACAGACAGAATGGCTGTAACTTAGTTTTCTCCCCTTTGAGTAAGTTCACTCCTCCAGGAGTTTCCCTCTGTCAGGATGAGAGAGCATCTGTCCTTGATGTAGCAAATATCATTACAGTCTCTTTTATACTGAGAGAGAGAGGCAGAGGAAAGTGCAAACAATGTCCCTTTGTTAGGAGGAGGTTTCTTCCTTGGTTATTGAGTCTGGGAACCCAGGGTCCCTCTGTTCCCACAAGTTCCTGGGGAGACCATTCTGAGCATGCCAGACTTCCAAGGGCACCAGGTCATATTCCAGTCTTTTCTGGAAATCTCATATTCCTATCAGACTGTCACCTTTGAGGAAAAGTTCATTTGACTTTGAATAGGGAAAAAAAATTAACATCGTGTCACACAGGGGGATGGTTCTGTTTTGTGTTTGTTTGTTTGTTTGTTTGTGTGTTTGTTTGGAGATAACATCTCACTAGATAACCCAGGCTGGACTTGAACTCCCTGTGTAGATCAGGTTAGCCTCCAATTCTGAATCATCCAGTCTCACCCTCCCAATTAGCTGTGATTACATGCTTATGCCTCCACATCTAGATGTGTGTGTGAGTGCATGTTTATGTGCATGGATGCGTGTGTGTGTATGTGTGTGCACGTGTCAGAGGACATGCCGCGGGTGTCATTCCTTAGGTACTTATCCTTATTCTTTTGAGACAGAGTCCCTTACTGACCTAGAATTCCCCACATAAGCTAAACTGGCCAGCAAGCCTGACTGCTTTGACTCCACAGTGCTGACATAAGTGTGCACTACACTGCCACACCTTGATTTTTTTTTCCCACATGGGTTCTGGGGACCAGACTCAGGCCCTCATGTTTGCAAGGCAAGCACTTTGGCAACTGAGCTATTTCCCCAAAGTGAGAACTCCAGCTTCTAGACAGAACGATCCCATGTCTATCTTTAACTCTTCTCCACATGAACCAGTACCCAAGCCAGATCTGATTAGATGGCCAGGGCCATTTTTCTCCTTGGCTTCATTATCTTCCAAGTCCAATGTCTAGTCTCCTAGACATCTTTTCCTCCCTGGCCCTATACAGTGCATGCACCAACCCTGAGAAAGGCCATATAAATAGCCACATTGATGGTGTGGACAGTAGGGGTCAAATGGGACATCGGGTATTTATAACATTCGAATAAACACCCAGCCATACAGCATAGCAGCACCCTTGAGACTGACAGGCTTCTGAGGAACTCTGCAGACAGGTCCCCACTACTCTAGGAGCTCCATTGACCCTGGATGCAATTTGAAGGAGCAAATCAAAACCAAATGCTGTAGTTGGATCCCAGACCGTTGCAGGGGAGCATTCAGTAGCCCCACTCATGCCAAAAGAACCACAAACCAGTAGTAACTTCTGAACTGACTTTGTCCTTCTGGCTTCAAAACCAGTGTCTTTTCATGGAGCAACAAGAACATCAAACCCACAAGGGCACAGCTCTTTTATCTCACACCATTGCTTTGTGTGTCTTTCCTTGCCCCTTGACAAAGCCACAGGCAGTCTCAGGATCATCCCCACATAGTCAAAGTCACTTAGCCCCCTTAAACAGCAAAACAGCTTCTGTTAAGACAGTGGAACTGGAGAGATGGCCCTGTGGTTAAGAGTACTTGCTGCTCTTGCCGAGGACCAAAGTTCAGTTCCCAGAACCTATGTCAGGTGTCTCACAATCACCGGTAACTTTAGCACCGGGAAATCTGACACCCTTCTCTGACTTCCCCAAGTACCCACACACATTTGCATACACACACACACACACACACACACACACAAATACAAGTAAAATCGATTTTTTTAAAAGAAATGATCATGTTCAGTCCTAAGAGACGATAAAAAAGTTCTATGTTTATTAGTTTGGGGATGTTATAATAAATATCTCAGATTATCAGCTTATAAAGATGAAGGGTCATTTGGGCTCCTAGCTTAGGAGGTTCTAAGCCATGATCAGTTGGTCCTTGCTTTGAGGCCTGTTGCAAGACAAAAACCATGGTGGGAAATACATAACAAGGCAAAAACTGCCAACTTCATCCACAAGAAACAAGGAAAGAAAGAGAAGAAGCCAGAGTCCCAAAATCCTCTTCAGGACCGTGTTCCCAGTGACCTTATTACTTTCTATAGTATTTCCCTTCCTAAGGATCTCACAGCTATCTTCCCAATGGCACCACCC
>JAQHUG010000292.1:1148065-1162816 GCA_028555095.1 Dicrostonyx torquatus
CTACTGAATTCCACTTCTCCTCTACTTCACTGACTTCTGAGGGAACCCATCCAAGCCTCCAGGTGATTGTCATAAACCCTAACTCTCTGGGTTTGTGTAGCCAGGTGGGCTTTTCCCACCTGCTCCCTATAGGAAGCAGACTGCTCACAGATGTCTCTCTCCCAAGAGCCTCCCCTGTAAAGATGTTCTCTAAGTTTCCACCTTCCTGGATGTGGCACACTGTAAACTGTGAGCAAAGAATTTAAGGATCATCCTAAGACTTCACGCATCATTATTATGTGTGTTCACGTATGTGTGTGTGTGTGCTTGTACACACATATATACATGTGCATCTGGAGGCCAGAGGACAACTTTGGCCACCCCCTTTGAGGGAGATTCTCTTATTGGCCTGCAGCTCACCAGTTAGGTAAGACTGGTTAGTCACTGAACCCTGAGGATTCCCCTGCCTCCATCTCCCTAGCCCTAGGATTTCAAGGACACATCACCATGCCTCACATTTATGTGGGTGCTGGGAATTGAACTCAGGTCCTTGTGCTTTCAAGGCGAGCACTTTATCAACTGGCCCATCGTTCTGACCCCTAAGGTTTTAAAAATTCTAACAAAATTTGTATAACACAAGTGACTGCGTTACAGCTTTCATTGCACACTCAGTGCGAGCCATCTCCAGAACTCTTTCTGTGTTCCAGACTTAGAACTTTACACCCATTTCACTGCAGTGCCGTTTCCTCTCCCGTGGCCTCTGGCTGCCATCTTACTGCTTCCAGCAGTTTGACTCCAAGTTGGCTGCCTGTATTTGTCCTTGGGTGAGCATATCCGACCCCATAACACATTTCAGAGTGAGACAGGGCTCTGGTTGGGTAATAACCAAGGCCCACGCCACTCCATTGAGCCCGGTGGTGAACTTCCTGCCCTACTTGTGGCCTCTCCTGCCTGATGATCAAATCACACATCTCCTATGTAGGACTGCTCACCTTGAAGTCTCACCAAGGATTTTCATTTTACTTATCCTTAGCTCTAGGGTCCAGAGGCCAAGGCAACTACAGACCGTAAATTCTATGACAAGCCTATGTGGAGTTAATGACTGTAGACTTCTAAGGGCTCTGTCCAGTGAAACAGACTAGTTAACAGCATAAGTATTTTCTCCAGCATTGCTAGCAGGTGTGTCTGCTACCTAAACCTCTCTACCAGTTCTCTCGATCATTCTGGAAGGTTTATACTGGCATCTTCTTAGCCCATGTGTTCCTATGCCTGTTGGCATGTACCCAGCCTGGTTGTGATGACTTTTTATGTTCTGGACTTTTAATGAGAGGGCAAAGCACCATGAGGGCTCTGGATTCCAGGCTCCATAGGTCCTCCCTCTCGTTGGACTGGAAAACAAATACCAGCCCTACTTAGAAGGCTCTCTGGGTCACAGCTGAGTGAGTTTCCTGTGCACCTGTGTGTTTCTAATCACATAATTGACTTTATGTTTGACATTTGGAAACCCATTTAAAAACAAAAAACAAAACAAAACTGGTTACTGGCCAGATTTCTCACTGGCAGAGTAACAGTCTCGAGCTGCAGAAAACAGCAAGCACCCAGGGGTGCTACTGCCCTGGTTGCTCGGGTGTTCAAGGGCTCGGGAAGGTGAGTCATCCATAAATTCCCCCCAGCAAATGAGAGAAAGAGGCCCCTACAACAGCAAGGAAAAATTGTTATGGAAAGGGGGTGCTGCTGAGAGTAAAGGGGCTTCTATTTTATACTGAGCTGCTAGATCCTTTTATGCAATTAGCCTTATTGAGGTTCCCTCCATCCCCAATTACAGGGCATTAGACCCAGGGCTTTCTCCATGCTAGACAAATAATCTACTCTGAGTGAGCCTATGAGCTACATTTCTAACTTTCTCTCTCTCTCTCTCTCTTTCCTCTCTGTCCCTCTCTCTTTCTTCCTCCCTTCCTCTTTCTCTCTCTCCCAGCTTTTAATATGGGTGCTAGTTCCATGCTTTCCCAGGAAACTCTACATTACCAAATGAACTATCTCCGCAGCCCGGAAGTCCATCCCTTTTTATGTTACAGATGTTACAGATGTTAGAGCTCATAGCTGGCAACTTTTGTAACAATGCCAACCCTTCTCCTGCCAGGCCTGCTTGGATTACATTTGTCCTTGGGACCTGTTATCCTTTCACTGACTGTGCCCCATGGTTTATGTGTTGATTTCTTATTTACCTCTTGCCTCATAAAATTGCACACGTCACTTAGTGCAAGGAAATAAATTTCAAAATCGCTTCTATCTGGATTTGCCTTTGATTTAAGTACACAATGGACAGTAGATACTCAACAAATAAAAGATATTGAACACCATCAAGATTGATAGCACATCTATAATACCAGAACTTAGGAGGCTGATGCAGGAGGATTGCTATGGCTTTCAAAGTCAACTTGAGCTACATAGTACCAGGCCAGCCAGTGCTGAATAACAAGACCCTATGTAGGCAAAAAAAAAAAAAAAAGTGCTTGATGTAAAGTATCCAATAGTGTCAATCCATTGTTAACTTTGAAGACATCCTAGCATTTATGTGTATAGTAGCCTGATGGAGTTAAGTATAAATAGGGTAATTCTCAAGTACTCACTCCACATAAGCAGTAAGACAAGGGACAGAAGAGAACCTGTGGCTTTTCACCACTTCTATTTGTAGGTAGAAGAAAGAAGGAGATAAATTTAAAAATCGCTTCTATCTGGATTTGCCTTTGATTTAATTTTTGTCTGTTGGACCAAAAAGAAATTTAGAGCTCGTAGCAGTTGTCTCTCAAGATTGTACTGCTGGGCTCATTCCGACCATCAGACCCTTCTGGTTCCTTGAGCTCTTTCTTTTTCATAGAAGTTCATGCATTAGGTTAAGGAACCCTGGTGTTGAGTCCTGGTGACCTTGTCATCATGGGAGAGTGCAGCAGGTTCCTTTTGCTGCCCTGTGCACTACTGGGAAGATTTTCCCTAATCAGCATGGTTCACAGGGGAAATCCAGGGTGCTCAGATCTTTCTAAAAACTGCTAAACCCATTTAACACCAACTCCAGCACAGACAGACCCTGATAGACACAATTCTGCCCAGCAGGCAGGGAAAGAGCAATGGCACCTGCTGATGGGCCATTGAACTCTACTGCAGGGGTCCGCCCTGCCAGGCCGTACTGACAAAGAACCTTGAGTAGACAGAGGCAGTATCTACAGAGGATGAGCCGCTCAGTCCAGGAGGGGATTAGAATTGCAGGGTTCCTGGGTTGATAGATGCCCCTGGTTCTTTTTGGAATCATGCTGAGTTTAAATAGAGCTGCTCAGGAATCTGAGGTCTTGATTGGGTTCCACCATTCTCCTTCCTTCATCTGGCTCTCACTGCTACTCTCCCATGGTCATGAATAGTCTAGCGATGCAGTCGGGTTGGGGGAGGGATGGCCATGTGTGTGCGTATGTGTGCATGTGGTACATGTGCTTGTGGAGGCTGGAATCCAGAAGTCAACCTCGAATGGTGTTCCTCAGGTCTCTCCCTCCTTGTTTTTGGAAAACAGTGGACCGAGGCTTGCACGTTCAGCTAGACTGGCTGGCTAGCAAGTCCCAGAGCCTTCCCAACTCTAAAATGGTACATTGGTGCCACCAAATAGAGGTTCTACAGATCAAGCTCTGGTCCTCATTCTTTCTCACCACTTTCCTCACTGGGTTATCTTCCTATGATGTACCTTCAAAGAAGCTGCCGCCTTAACCAGCGCAGGCTCCTTACTTTGTGGAAGTAGTTTGAATTCAAGCTCAAATACAGGCCCTCGTCATGTGCCGTCTGTATGACCTTGTGTGTCTAATTTCTTCGCATTCTTCCTTCCTTGGCTCACTCAGTCCACAGCTACTGAGTAACTGATTTGCCTCAAGACTTGTGCTCCAGGATAGAAAGAAAAAAATATAGTACATTCCAGAAGCGTGGACGTGGTGAAGTCATCTGAGTAAAAAGCTGGCTACAGCACAGGCTGGCGATGGCTTTGGTAGAGAGATGACTAGAGACGCCTGGGAGAACTACCCAGGTTGGCACTGGGAAGCACCAGGACCAGTGCTGATGAGAGGATGAGGCTTGGGGCCGGAAGTAGCGACCCCAGTTGTTCTCCTCTCTGTCTCCCTCCTCCTGTAAGCTCAGGAATCTTCCAACTGACCCAACCACTTCAGAATTCCTCCAGGCGAAAGGCAGAAACCAGAGCTTGAAAAGTAGGACCAGCCTTTCTGGAAAGACAGGGATATGGGAGTTGAAGTCTTCACCTCTAGAACTCATTCACCCATTCACCCTCTTTCTGGAAAAGGCATTGCTTCCATAATGGAGGAGCAGCCAGGACCTATACAGTAGAGAGGGTGTCTCAGCCCAGCCCATTGCATACTTGGAAAAGCTGGACAGTCAGATCTTCTAGCAAAAACAAAACAACAACAAAAAAAAAAAAACAGGCCAAGCTACTGCAACAGCTTGCATGGCACAAAAGCTTCAACCATGGCTAGCTTGAAAAAAAGCTGAAGCTCTTCTGTCCTGCCTCCTGCAAAGCAGCCTCCAACCAGGCTCCCTGGCCAAGTAGCGAGGTCTAGGGCTCTCTCCTGAATTCTCAGCAGCATGCAAGGAGTCTCCCTCCCAGGCCCAGCCCTCCTCGACCAGGTCTGCAAGAGCTACGGATGTGACTCAGTTGGTAGAGCATTCACCTAGCGCTGCATAAAGCTGGGCATGGTAGTGCACCTGTAATCCCAGTGCTTGGAAGGAAGAGGCAAGAGGACCGGCAGGTCAAGCCCATCCTGGACTACATGAGATCCAGTCTCAGAACAATAAAATAAAATCATGCTCGCTGGAGTAGTGCAGGCCTTTAATCCCAGCACTTGAGAAGGAAGCAGAGGCAGATGGGTCTCTGAGTTCAAGGCCAGCCTGCTCTACAGAGTAAATTCCAAAGAAAGAGAGAGAGAGAGAGAGAGAGAGAGAGAGAGAGAGAGAGAGAGAGAGAGAGAAGGGGGAGGAAGGAAAAGAAAGAAAGAAGAAAGAAAGAAAGAAAGAAAGAAAAAGAAAGAAAGAAAGGATCAGCTAAACTAGTACTATGAAGGACCAGTTCCTCATCAGCCAAAGGGCCATTCCAAGTTTCTCTGTACATGCGCTATATAGTCCCTCTCCTACTATATATGGGATCCTCCCTATACATACCCGTTCCCACTCTTTTCTTATCCAAGCATTAGTTACTCTTCTCGCTGTGGGACAAAGGCAGCTTGAAGAAGGAAGGGTTGTTGTTGGCTCACGGTTTGAGCCTGGCAGCAGGAACATGAGGAAATAAACACATTGTCATTAGCTTCTCTTCTTTCCCATGTTATTGACATGACACCAGCCCAGGGAATGATGGTGCCCACATCCAGGGTAAGCTCGGTTAAACTCCCCTAAACATCCTAGCTGGCATGCAGGGAGGTGTGTCTCCCAGGTGATTCACAATAGTGATTAACCATCATACCTACCAAAGAAAGTCTTTTTTTAATATTTTTTTATTTTTGTTGATTTTTTTTATGGGTTTCATGTCACACATTCCAATCCTACTTATTTCTGTGTCCCCTTGCATCTGTCCTCTGCCTTTGCAACTTCCCCCAAAACAAAACTAAATTTAATAGAAAAATAAAAACAAAAACCGAAACAAACAAACAAACAGGAATCTTGTGGAAGCTGTAGCGTGGCCCGGTGAGTCACATAGTTTACCCTTTAGTCCATACATCTGTACTTGTAAGTGTTCACTGCTATGAGTCATTGGTCTGGTTCAAGGGTAATGGGCTCTCCCTGGACTCCTCTTGGATATCCTGTTGTTTTCCTGTGTCATGGAGATCCTGCTGTTTTGTCCCCTTCACCTTCTCCAGCAGTTCATAGATGCCGTGGATGTTGGGCTGGGCCGACTCAAAGCCATGGTTCTGGTCTGGGTGGTAGCTGGGTTGACCAGATCTCTAGCTTTCTCTTATGGTCATTACCCAGATGATCTCTCCAGAACTACCCTGTCCAGCTCATCCAACACAGCCTACAGCAAGGAGCAGAGCCAGTTCTACCACTCTGGGGCCCTCAGATCATCAGGGCAGGACCCTCTCTCTCAACTGCTATAGGGGGCATATAAGGGGGGGTGGCAGGGTCGGCACTCTTGCTCTCACACCCTCAGGGGCTAGCTCATATACAATCCCAACAACAGGGTCCGCTCTACTGTGCTGCCCAGAAGGGAAGCAAAGGCTGCTTTCTTGTAGAATGCAGCTGGTGAGGGTCAGGGCTAGCTCTCCTACTCCTGTGACCCCAGGGCCAGCTACAGGTGGTGTGGAGGAAGTCTTTGTAAAGAACTGGTGTGCAGAGAGGTTAAGCCACGCAGCAGTGGGGCATAGTGCTCACTGCAGAAAAATCCAGTTAGACCCGGATGTTTTGCATCCCCAGGCGATGACCCCGCTCACCACTCGCTCCCCTTGATTCACAGAGGCTCACTCTTTTGGGGGGGAGGGGGAAGGAGATTACATCTGGAAGAGAAAGGAAAGGACATTGCCACTGCCTCCTTAAAGTGCTCATATTTGCCAAAGGTCCATGATAAAGTCTTTCTGCAAGAAGAAGCAGAGAGGAGAAAATCATAGAGACAGGTCCTCAGGGAAAAGGGATAAAATGAAATCAAATCCAGTGGGAGGAGGGGGAATCAAACGGCCTGTTTCTCTCCAGGCTCTGTTAAGGACTCATTAACCTCCTTCTCTCTTTTCCTAATGATTCTTAAGCCAAATGAAACGAAAAGGTTTTTGATGGGTTAAGAAGAGGCCATCCATTAAAGGGTCAGTGCTTGGTTCTCTGGGCATCTGTTACTGGATTAACCATATTAGTTTGGAGTTCCTGATGTCTGACAGTGAGAGGGGGCAACCAAGCCAGAGAAACATATTGAGTCCATTAGATTTGGCCGTGGAGAAAAATTAGCCATTGTGTTAGTTGCTGGGCATGCAGGCATTCCCAAGAGGAAATAGATGCCTGCGAATGCTCAAAAAACTGTGGAGGACGTGCGCCCCCTCCTCGCTGCCTATGGGCATGGCTTTTACAATTTGAAGGGCCCAATTTGGTACCTATAGTGTCTGAGTTAACTGATTAATACTAAGTCCTATTATAGGAGGCCATTGATTTTTAGGATCAATGTTTTGACATTAGAAGTCATAGCAGGGAAATGGTCAAGTGGACTCTGGTCAGAATTGCAGTGGGATTGGAGATGCAGCTCAGCAGAATGCTTGCCTCACATGTGCAAAGCCTGGGCTGCATCCCTAACATCACATGTTAGGTGTAAATGGTGAGTGGCATACGTGGTAGAGATGATGCAGAGATGCGGTTAGACATCAGCAGGTGAGGGGCTTGGCTAGAAATGACTAGGCACAAACAAGCCCACAGAGAACAGCTTGAACTCTGCCCAAATAGAATGAAGGTTAGGCTCATGCTTGCAGTGTGAAAAAGTCAGTTAGAGAGATAACATTTGGACAATGGTAAGATGGCTTAGTGAGAAAGACACATATCACTAAGTCCCATAACCTGAGTTCAGTATCTGGAACCCACATGGAGAAGAGGAGAACCGACTCCTGCAAGTTGTCCTCTGACCCCAATGCATGCATTGTGGTGTGCACACGTGCACGCGTGCACACACACACACACGTACAAATAAATAACCATAAAACATGTAAGGAAAATATTTTTAGTGTCCTTGGTACCATATTCATCATCTCTCAAAGAAAATGGTGCAAGCCTGAACTTCAGATTGATACACGATCAAACCCTCAAGAACTTTTATGTTTTACATTAAGAATTTCAGTGGAGAGTAGTGGACATGAGAGTAACTAGCCCTTACTGAATGCTGACGGGGTACCAGGCAGCAAGTTAAGGCACTCTGTGTGTGCTGATACATTAATTCAGTAGCCCTATAGGAAAATGTTGTCATTCATAGCATTATTTCTAAAATGAATAAACTACACAAAGAAATTAGATCACTAAAGATACGTAGCTATTAAATATGTGGTAGATAGTATGACTTTGAACACCATGCTTTAATGAGTATTGTTTAATCAATCTTAACAATTAGTAGGAAATATTTAGAATTTTTTATTATTTATTATTCCTTTGTTGGTTAGTTTTTTGTCAACTTGAAAGAAGCTAGAGTCTTCTGAGAATAGGGAACCACATTCAAGTAAATGCCTCTATACCTGTGGGCATTTTCTTGATGTTTGACGCAGGAGGGCCCAGCCCAGTGTGGGTGGTGCCAGCCCTGGACAAGTGGTCCTAGTAGTATAAGAGATCAAACTGAGCAAGCACAAGGGAGAGGGACAGTAAGCAGTATTCTTCTATGGCATCTGCTTCCATTCCTGCCTCAAGATTCTTGCTTTGAGTTCCTGCCCGGATTTCCCTTGGTGATGGAGTGTGACCTGAGTGTTGAAATGAGAGCTGGCCCTCATTGTCCACAGGAAATTAGCTAGCTCCAGAACCTTGGGCTGGTAAACCCCTTACATAAAATGATAAAGTACTTGCATATGATGCATTTATGGTCCTGTCTATACTTTCATTTCTTTTAGTTTTTGAGACCAGGTTTCAGAATGTAACCCAGGCTGGCCTGAAACTCACTAGGCTATGCATCCTAATCTGAACTCAAATTGGTAGCAGTTCTTCTGCCTCAATTTCTTAAGTACTAGAGTCATCCCCAACTTCTCATGTCCTTTAACTCATGTCTGTGAGATCTGCAATACCTAGCACAATGGAAATGCTATGGGAGTAGTTAGGACATTGTGTAGATTTGGGAACCATGACAAGATAAAAACAGTCTGTATATTTGTGTGCAGGACAGACTTTTTTTTCTCAAGTATTTTCAACTCCTGAGTGGAGGGAAAAGTAGATGCACATTCTGTGGGGTGGGGGAATAGCTGTAGAAACACATGGTAGACACCATACTCTTCCTCTTGCCTATTAGCATAGCCATCCATATATCATAGACATCTACTAATGTGATTGAACGAAAGGGTCTGGATTAGATGGGGATTAGAGCTCAACCTAAAACACAATACATTTGCTTCTCTTTTCTTTATAAATAAATAAATATGTCTGGATGTCTACAGACCTGTTTAAAGTGGACACATGGCCCCAACTGTTTCTTCCACATTTGTGTACCTCATTCTGTTGTCCCCTAGACTCTCCCCAGGATGCCCAGGACCAAATCCCCCAAATGCACAGCGCTGGGCACCTTCTGTTGCATCTCCATTTGCCATCTCATCTTTATGTGCTGAATGTGAAAATAAACCCAGGGAGTCATGAGTGGTAATGTTCCAGGAAAAAGGAAAGAGCAGAAGTGAAATTAGGAAGTGGATTTTTTTTTTGTCTGTTTTATTCTGGGCTTGAAGAGTCTTCCTCTCTGTGAGTGTCATTCTCTTTGAGAACACCTTGCCAGTGTCTGGGACATGCACAGCTAGTCTGCTGGAGGATCTGAGGCATCATTGTTCTGGCTCTTCATCGCGGCTTTGAGGCAGAATAGAAAGAGCACAGGACAAGAAGTCACAAGGCCTGAGTCCCAACATCAATCACGTACTTAACCTCTGGCATCTCTTAGACTCTGTCCACCGGAGCAACTTCATCTGTGTAAAGAGGAGGAGGACCAGATGGCTGATGGGATTCTGTATAATGGTCCCTCTGGATGAAGCAGGAAGTTACTCATAAGGAGGTCATTCGGGGGCTCTATGACTCAGCCTCAGGACAAGAGGAAGACAAGGCTCCCAAAAGTCCTTGTCAAGAATCAGAGCCACTAATCCTAGCTTCCTCTCAAGTCTTTATTCCTACACCATCCTGACAGCCTGCTTGTTACTCTGTTTGGCTATCCCACAGTGCTTCATAAATGCTGGCTGGAGAGGAAGTGGAGCCGAGGTCCCTTCCTCTGCCACAGCCTCAGCCACGCACAGGATATGGGGATCTAGTCGAGCAGGTAATAGGAGCTAGGGCCCAGGAGGGGCCTGCTCATTAAGGATTTACAGAGCACCCTGTCACATTCACGGCTCAAAAACAATAGTTATTCGCCACTTTTGCTTGGTCCCTATGGATAAATGTTTCCCATCTCGGTTTTATACATGAGGGCACTCTGGTCCAGAATGGGAAAATAGCAGACCTATGGCCATAGGAAGGCTAAGTCAAAGACTGAGAACTCATATCTGGGACTATTGAAGTTCAGTGGATGGTGACAAACACCATACCTTCCTGATGGTTTCTCTAAGTTTTTTTGGGGGGAGGGGGGAAGGGGGGATGGTCTCTTAACTCATTACTACTACTATGATTCTTACTATTAGAGGTGGCATCTTGATATATATCTGATCCTCCTGCCTCAGCCTTCTGAGAGACAGACTCACAAGCAAGAGCCACCATGCAAGTCCTCTTAAGCTTCTACTTCCCATGCAAACCCAGTCTTCGGGCTGTTCTTAATCATAGTTATTGTTGTCTCTTAGTCTTTGACTAAAGCTACTGATTATTGAGGCAGTTGCTTTGGAAAAGCCTGGATGAAGCTAGGTCTCCAAGAAAAAAAAAAAGTAACATGTATTTGCAGTGTGAAAGAAAAGCAAAGCCATCATGTAGGGGAGAAAAAACCCTCGGTCTGATGCTGCCCTTATGACAGCCACGCTGTTGCTCATTTGTGAGAAAGCGCTCCACTTGTAAAGTTAACCATCCATTAGTGAGTGAAAGCTGTTGGCACTAATTGGTGGACTCCTGGGAAAAGCTGCATAGTTAGTGGTTGGAGTAATGAACCAGGTGCCCTTGACTTCTATTTCTGGTTCCTTCAGAAACTTGTTGTGTGGCCCTAGGCAGTTTCCCCTCATTTCTGTGGGTCTTGTTTCTTCTCCTCCACCCTCCAAAAAAACTTCTACTTCTTTTCCATGGGGGAGAGGCTGCTAAATGAGCAAAGAAACTGTGTGGAACTCTGTGGAGATGCCTAGCTAAAGTCCCTTGACTTAACAGGTATCAGTCAGTAGAACCCCTGATTATTGATAGAACTGCATAGTTATGCTTATAATTAGCTCCTTTGGCATATAACGGCCACAGGAAGTAGTTGGAGTCCATAGCTACAGTGTTCCCCGCAATTGTCAACTGTCTGGTGAGTCTTTGTGTGGAGTCTCAAGTCACACTGATGACCTTGCAGGGATAGTTTGGATCCCTGAGAACCAGGTCATGGAGGCTCTCTGGAGTGGCCCCAAGGATAGTAATAGCTCATCCCTCCCATTGACAGGGGAACGTGAAACCAGGCATCTTCCCTTTGCTTATTTCCTTATTGGTCTCTTGCTCTGCCAGCCTGAGAGCTCAGTCTTGAGCAGCAACACATGAACAGAAGTGCCCTAGACCCCCATGAAGAGCGTAGTGCCTTCAGCTTAAATGACATCCAGCCCTGCTGCCAGCAACAGCTGTCCCTGCCCTCCCCACCCCTATAGCCTTCCAACCCCCCACCACCACCACTGCAACCACCAGCAGCTTGCTGGCTCCCTAGCTCCACCCTCTCTCAAGTGAGGAGAAAGAACATCAGCCAGTGTAGCTACATGTCCTCATCCATTCCTTTGGGATTCTTCTTATGGCCCCAAGCAGCTATCAGATCTAGAAAAAATACCCACTCATTTTTTCGACCCCCCACCTTTACTTCCCAGCATTTAATTTGCAAGATAAAGCTGTGCTAAAACAGCTATCAGGGAATCCACTGTTCTGCCCCTGCTACAAAAAATTTCTACAGAGAATACATCACCCCAGGGGCACACCCTTGGAATCAGGACTCCAGCCTTCACCCTCTAAAGCAGCAGCAAGGCAGAAGCCTTTCCCCTTTCCCTGGGCAGCCACCCTGGCTAAGATGAGGGGCAGCGGTAAGTCCAGATGGTTTTGTTTGGGCCCTTTGGCAGCCACACAAATCTCCACACTGTTCAGCATCAGGGACCACTTAGAGGAACGGCATGGTGTGGGTTTTATATTTTTGCAAGGAGCTGGGGAAGAAGAAGTTGCCAGGAAACCGACCCTCCGAGCATTGTGCTCCAGGATTCTTTATCAGGCCTGAAGGCACTTCCAAAAGAAGGCACAAGTGGGGTTTACTCCTGAGCGTTCCCGCCAGGTGTGGCTTCTTTTCCTCCTGGGGAGGGGTAGTCTACCTTCTGTCGTCTCTACATCCAATGCAGACGTGACTCCCAACTCCCACCCCCAACTCCATGCTTCTGAGACAAGGACCAATTCTATCACTGGTAGGGTCCATGCAAATCGATGAAAACACATTGGGAATTTCACAATGGCAACAGCAGGTGCGTGAGTCTCTTGAGTCACACATCCAGGAAGTCAGTCCTGTGCAAGGATCCACACTGTGCTGGTTAGAGTGGATACAGGGCAAGGTCTGAGAGGGACATCTTTAGAGGGAGGGGCAGGGGGAGAGGAAGAGGGAAAGGGAGAGAGGCCTTTATACTTATTATAAGATTTCCAGCACATACGTAATCTAATTTAGTTCTTTTTTTTTAAAGATTTATTTATTTATTATGTATACAGTACTCTCAGTATGTATGCTGCAGGCCAGAAGAGGGCACCAGACCTCATTACAGATGGTTGTGAGCCACCATGTGGTTGCTGGGAATTGAACTCAGGACCTTTGGAAGAGCAGGCAGTGCTCTTAACCGCTGAGCCATCTCTCCAGCCCTCTAATTTAGTTCTTTAAGCTCCAAGTCAAGATGAGAAATTTAAGGAAAGAACTCTGGTGGCTCTGCAGTTACTCCCTCTCATTTGGTGGAACTGGGAGCACAAAGAGCACAGGATAACACAGTGAGCTCCATGTTTGTTGCCTACTTATTTACACCACTGCCGAGTTCAGGATCTGCTGCTAAGATCCATCCATCTTACAGGAGCTATTCTTAACAGTTTACGAATGGGAAAACTGATGCTAAGACAATTGCTACAAGTTAAAGGCCAGTGAGTTGAAAGGTGGGGAATCCGGATTTAAACAGAGGCTTCAGACTCTAAAGCCATGCATGACATTCTGTAGTGTGGCAGGTTAGAGTAATAGGTTTTTGTTTGTTTGTTTGTTTTGTTTTGTTAGACAGGGGTTCTCTGTGTAACAGTCCTGGCTATCCTGGAACTCGCTTTGTAGACCAGGTTGACCTTGAACTCACTGAGAACCCCCTGCCTCTGCCTCCCAAGGGCTAAGATTAAAGGCGTGTGCCACCACCGCCCAGCAAGTGTGGCGGGTTGTGTGTAAGGCCAAGGTCATACAGCAGCTCTAGCGTTTCCATGGCTGTAATGAAGTTATTCACAGGTGAGACGTCTGTACCCAACTAGTGGGTATCAGAGACTGGAAGGATTCATGGAGACAGAGCACCCCACCGCCTATGGCAGGGCTCTGTGTATTTAAGTGACAAAAGCAGGATGGACCCAGAGCATCTGAGCCAGGGCAGGACTTTGGATCATTTGCTTTCCTTGCAATGTCTCTCCACCTACTTGAAACTGATTCCAGGAGACAAAAAAGTCTAATGCCCTGTGGGTGAAGAGGTGGCTCCTTGGTAAGAATCAATAGTTGCCCCTCGCCCTTCCGGTTACCCATGCAGACAAAATCATTTTAGAACTCCACCCCGCTGAGGAGAGTGTGAAGATGAGAATATGCAGCCACTCTAGAAACCGGTTTTAACTGCAGCCCAGTTTGACTTGGGTGGTAAATTCACTGGCCAAGTATTGACTAACTGCGTTCTGGGCCTGGAGAAAACACGGCTTATGGAACACAGGGAAATGACCGTCCTGTCTGAGAGGTGGAAGGCTGTAATAGAGAGCTGGGGACTCAGTGTGGAACAAAACCTAAAATACTATGCTCCCATATGGAGTAAACAAACAGGCCTGCTGGGAAGAACCAGCCATTCTCTCAGGGAAAGACAAGATCAGGCACCCTGGTTTATTCTTGATCCAAACAAACTCACTTCTAAGTATATAGAAGGAAACGGAAGCTCCATGAACATAATGAATGCAAACCCGCATGCACAAAGCTTTTAGCCTCTGGTGACATTCCCTGGATGGCTGAGTAACTTTCACTTTCATCCAGAAAAAGTCACCCCACTTCTAGAGCAATCCAAAGCGCCCTGATTGCCTCCCAACCTCAAGATCAACTTTTTTCACTCCTGGAGTTCCATGTACCTTCTTTTGCTGGCAAGGCAAGACTGCAGTATCCCTTTAGCGACAGAACTCTTGTCCGCCCCCCCCCCCGCCCCCGCCCCCGCCCGCATCCCTCCCCCGCTTTGTGCTGAGGGGGAAAAAGCAGCATGACAGGCACACACTGTGATCCTGAGTCGCCTGCCCCCAACTATGGTCGCAACAGCCTCCGCCCTCCAGCGAGTGAGGATGTCTGAGGCTCTTGCACATTAGCGGCAGGAAGTGGAGTCCCGAAGGGAGGCTGGGAATTTGAACGCCTTCCCATTTCAGCACTCGAGGGGAGGAAGCGCGGCTCAGCCCTCAGCGTGCGCAGATGGCTACCGCTCCCTCCTGAGCGCTGTGTTCCCGGGCTCCGATCCTCTCCTCCCTCCTCTCATCTCCCCGCCCCCACCCCCTCTCCCTCTCCTTGGAGGGAAAAGTCTGCGAGCTGGGAACTGTCTTGGAGAATTCAACAAAGACACGAGCCAAAGGGGAACAAACTTGAAAAAGAACTTGTTTTGTTCCTGCTAAGGAACCTGCAGGAAAAATCCACACCCACCGGTGTGTGTATGTCTGTGTGTGTGTGTGTGT
>JAQHUG010000292.1:1163355-1231582 GCA_028555095.1 Dicrostonyx torquatus
GTTAATGTTCATGGCCAGTTTGGGGTGAGGGGAGAGGATGGTGAATCGTGGAGAGCAGAGTTCACATCAGACAGTAAAGCTTGTGTTGATAAATGCAGTGTGTGTGTGTGTGTGTGTGTGTGTGTTTAGCAATTCTGTGATATTTCATCTGGCTACATGTTGCTCTCGTGTGTGTGTGTGTGTGTGTGTGTGTGATGCTGGGGGAAGTACTGTGGCACTTTGGAACAACATTGAGTTACATGGGGGCAGTGCCCTTGTAACAGACAGGAGACCAAAAGCGTCCTTGCTACAGGTGCTGAGCCTAGGTGAGAAAGGACAGTGACCACTGAAAGGCATCTGCCACCAAAGTCGTTCAGCTCCTTATTTCGATCTGGGAGCTGTAATTTTTGGATGTTAGCATTGTGGGTGGATGTGAAATAAATGTGATTCTTTTTCCTTCCTCTTACATTGTACCCCTGAGAATACCAGTCTTATAAACCTGTGTTCCGAGTTGGATGCCAGACAATAGGGTCCCAGTCTGGAATGTAGAGACCCCTGCAGGGAAGGAGGCTGGGCACCATCTACTGTCTGCTGGCAATCCTCTTTGTCTGCTGGCAGTGCTAGAGTTGCAGGCAGCCCATGGCCAGCAGCAGCATTCCCTACACCATGCCTGACGCCTAAGAACAAATCGCTGTCTGTAGGTCCAGATGCACACTGACAAGAAGGAGGCCTGGGAAGACACTAAATAGATCAGATGTGCTCAAGAGGCCACGGTGGGTTTCAGGTGCTGTTGATACTTAGCCCTGGACTTAGGAGGAAGTGCTGGCAAGCAACCCCACCTCACACAAGGATTCGAGCACACAGACATCTGAGCATACAGACGAGCAGCTGGGCCCTCCAGGGAGCTGAAGACTCAGGATGAGATATTGCCTCCAAGGAGGAGGCCGAGGTTTGTGCAGAAGCCTCCCTGCCTGCTGCTGCCGATAACCGGCCTGAGTTGTGTACCTCCTTGTAATCTATATGGAACAGCCTCCCTCCTGTAGGCAAGAGTTTATCCTGGCCCCTCCGTTACTATTAGACTAGCAACTAGAGGACAGAAGGTTCTAGAGTTTCTGAGTCTCTGGGTTTGGGTGCAGAGGTCACTGTTAAACAGAAGGATGGCTTGTCTGGTGGTTCTCAGGACCTTGGGATGCATTTCATGGTCTAAGCACCCCTCCTCCACAGAATACAGTCCATCTGCACAGGCCAAGAAGGGGTGGGCAGGTGGATGCCAAGAATAATAATCCAGACAAGGAGAAACTCACTGCTATTTTTCCAGGTGAACTTATGTCAGCCTAAGATTCATAGACATATAAGAGAAAAGGAAACCTCAGTGCAGAAAGGGTGAGATGAATTCTATACCGTGGTCATATACAGAAAAGGGATGCTTGGCAGAGCAGAAGTTAAATAAAAAGATGGGCCACCTGTGGGCCTGGGCACAGGGAATAGACAGTCTCCATGCCATGGCTCTGCTTGTACATGGGTTAAATCCTCTCTCTCTCTCTCTCTCTCTCTCTCTCTCTCTCTCTCTCTCTCTCTGTGTGTGTGTGTGTGTGTGTGTGGTATATACACATATGTATGTCCCTTCTGTGTCTGCGATCTCATTAGTGATATAATTAGTGAAATATACTAAATTTTTATCACTCTCTCAAGGTCTAGGGATATAGGAAAGAGATCTAACATCACGTATTACCATGTAGTGGGCTTTTGGCTTGTTTAGCAAAAGTGATCCATCTCATACATATTTTGAGAACTGTGTTCTCCTGTGTTAGATGTGATTGTTACAAAAGAAGAGCTGAGTCAGTATCCGCTTCCATTAGGAGCTATTAGCAGAGCTGGAGACACCAGCAAAAGAAATAAATTGATGGGATTTGCCAAGTATCTGCACTGTTTTGATACTGACACACATTTGCTCCCTGGGTCCTCACTATGACCTGAGATATAAGTCGAGGGACAGAAATGGACTGTGGGTAGCTAGCATGTGGTACAGGCTAGGTTTGAACCCTAGAAGTCTGAGACCAGAGCCCATGAACCTCAGTGCTACACTGTGTGCCAGGCAAGCTGTACTGTGCCAACAAGTACAAACCAAACTACTGAATGATGTGGACACCAAAGGCCCAACTGGTCAAGTGCAGCTTCCTGAGGAGAGATCTGAGCTGATACCCATTGGGGTTACTAGGAGGTGGGCCCTAAGGGGTAAACTGAGGTAACGAGAGGAGAGACAGTTTATGTGTACACAAGAGCCCAAAGATGGCAGTCTGAGCTCAGAGTTTGACTCCACCATTGACAGGGACATCACTTGGAGCCAAGACTGTTTTCTGGGTGAAATGGGACAGCTGTAACCCCAACCTTTCTTTCCCTGGTGCGCCTTCCACAGGGGACACAGCATCCGTGGTGGCCTCTGCTCCCCTATGTCCCCAGCTGCTACTTACCTTTTCTTCTGCCATTCTCTAGGTTTAGCAAACACTGAGCCATTGCTAAGGTTTAGGTGAAGCAGAAGGTGAGGTGGGGAGAGCTGAGGAGAGAGATGAGCAGAGGAGATAAGTTCCTAATGGAGCCAGAGAAAACCCCAAGAGTATCTGATGTAGATGTTCCCATGAAACTGACTTCCCAGACCCGATGAACCACTTACGCCTTCCTTGCTCATGTTACCTGGAAAGTTCGAGCACCTGGATTTTTACAGCTCTCCTCCCTTTACAAACGTACATTTCAAGTTACTTTTTCTACCTACTTTATCTTTTCTGGGGGAAAAAAAATTATTTCATTTACTCCAATGAAATAGGAGTTCAGATAACAGCAACTGTGACTCCCCAAAGGTGGCAGGGTGCGGGCTCCTCATTCTTGCTGCGCCTGCTTCCCCAGAGGCCTGGGGGATCTCCTCACTCTCTGCCCCTTGCTCCCCAGAAGCCTGGGAGGGGGCTCCTCACTCTCTGCCCCTTGCTCCCCAGAAGCCTGGGGGGGGGCTCCTCACTCTCTTGCTGCCCCCGTTTTCAGTTTTCCCCTACAGAGATGTTTTACACACTGATTTTTTTTTTAATCCCTTAACTTTTGTTTGAACCAAATTGGGGTGAGGGGGCACCCAACCTGCCTAGCATCAGGTTTCTAACCACCAGATTTGAATTTCCTCTTAATGTGGGCATGAAGAAGCCTCCTGTTAAATCTTTAGCTTAAAGAGTAAGACAATAAAACCAGCTTTAAATTTAAAGGAAAATGGGGTTTGGAAAAAATGCTACTATTCATAAGTCCAGATGAGTCTATAGTTCTTCGAAATTAGATTTTTTTTTAAAATCATTGATATTTCTTCTGACACTCAGATTGAGTGTCCGAGTTATACCCCATCCTGCCATCACCCCCCCTTCTTCTTTGGTCTGTATGATGTGTTTGTGGATGGGGGCCACAGCACACATGTGGAGGTCGGAGGCCCCATCTTACCCCTTGCCTGAGACAGGTCTTGTGTTCTTGCTTCTCATGCCAGGCTAACTGCACAGACGGTTTCAGGGGTCAGGGTCTTGTCTCTGCTTCCCGCCTCACCCTAAGAACACTGGGGTGCCGATGTACATGCCAGGCATCCAACTCAGTGGGGCTTCTGGGGGAGCCACACTCAAGTCCCCAGATTTTGTAGGTTCAGTGCTTTGTCCACTGAGTCATCTTCCCAGCCCCACTCCACTCTCTCCTCCCTCCCTCCCTCCCTCCACCCCTTCTTCCATCCCTCTCTCCCTGCTCCCACACATATACTTCCATTTACTCTCAGATTTTAAACTATTTTAAAATAGCTAGTTACATTTATTTGTGTATATGTGCACATGTTGCCTATGTGCACATGTGTATATATAGACGTACGTGTGTATATGTGTATGTGTGGCAGAAGTCAGAGGGCAACCTGTAGGAGTCATTTCTCTCCTAATATCACGGGTTCCAAGGGATCAAACTCAGGTTGTCAGGTTCGGCCACAAGTCGGCTCTCTGGCCTGTTCTCAGATTTAATCGGTGTATCCTGTGGAGTATACTTCACTGAGACTGTGGCCCTATAAACCCTTTATTTCTTCACCCAGACACCATTAACATGTTGAGACTGATGCTTCCCGTTTTTACTTTTAATCTCCACTTGCCTCTCTCTAGTCCATGTAACTCTAATTAGAATTGTACACACAAAGTTTAGGGAAGTGCCTGGCTCCGCTTTCTCTGCCTTCCCTCTCTTGAGTACCTTTACACTTTGGGGATGTATCTCTACTGGATAAGCAGACCTTTCGGGGAACATCTTTCTGGTTAGCGCAGTGCAGAAAGTTCTATGATGTTCAGGCCTGTGAAGAGGACAGAAGTCACCCATCTTCGCCATAGGCAGCATTGCCTGGTTAATGAAGAGCATTGTCAAAGGCTTTTCCTGGCTCTGAGATTTTCTTGACTCCATGCGAGGAGCTGAAGATCAGAAAGGACCAGCGAGTGACCTAGAGTGACCCAGCTTGTCCCGGAGCGAAAGCTTGAGACATCAGTTCCTATACAGGGCATGGCCATGTGACTCCGTCAGTGTATGTGGACCTGTGTGCTTGTTTCCATGTAAGCTCCTCTGTCCCCTTCACGCCACTGGACTCCCGCTTACAGCTGTTTGATGAATGGCTTCTCCCCATCGCAGAGACTGAATGAAGCTTGTGATTCTTGTTCTTCCAGGGCTTCGGTGACCAGGAGGACTTTTGGGCACAGTGGCATTGCTGTGCACACGTGGTACGCATGTCCAGCATTAATCAAGTCCATTTGGGCGATGGCGATTAGCCAACATCAGTTCTATCTGGACAGAAAGCAAAGTAAGGTGAGTGACCTTCCACCAGGCAGCCAACTGGGCTTCCAGGCAGCAGTTTAGGGATGGGAATTAGATGGGTGTCCTTGGCCTGAGACCTACCTAGGTAAGGACTTGCCTCTGAGGGCTGCAGGTAGGAGGAAGGCCAACAAATCGTTAAGAGGCCATACTGGGTGCTACTTGTCAGGGGCTCTGGCCCAACTCAAGCGTCAGGTACAGTCATGTAAGGTCCTTAGGGATTCTGAACATATTTTTCGTGGCTCTCTTAGGAGTGAGCTCTCAAACTCTTACAGATGTTTAAACAGTGGTATATTGTTTTCTTTGTGTGGGGTGGGAGGGAATGCAGAGATAACCGTCCTCAGCCAATAGACAAGACTAACCCAAAGGTTTAGGGAGACTGCTGTGAAAAGCCCTTCAGGCTTTTCCAACTGCCAACTCTGTTTTTAAAATGTAAAACTGGAAAAGTGAAAAGGAAAACAAAACAAAAGCAGCAGCAGCCCCAGTTCCCTCAGGTAGACCTGGAGCCTGGGGCCTTGGGAAATTGCCACATCCGGGCCTAAGAGGTGCAACCACCCCAGCCCAGACAGCCAGCTGGGCCTTCTGGTGGGTGGGAGAATGACGTGCTCTTGGTTCACACACAGCTTAGAGCAACACTCAGGCCTCTCCTCCCCTCACCTGTCCCCCTTCCTCCTCTTCCAGGGACTGCACAGGCCACTCCCATTCAATGTAGCACAGAAGGGCTCCTGCAGGGGGAGATGGCTCTAAGTTTGTGTTAGGACTCTGCAGGCCTCAGGTGATGCCCTCCCTGGGCCTTCTAGTGGGTTCCACCATCCACAGGAAGTTGTCTCCCCTTGTATGTATTCTTAGGAGCTAGTGGCATTTAAATGGATCAAGATCATTGAAATAGTACCCTCTTGGTTCTTTTTCCCTTTATTGTGGGTTTTTCCTCACCTCTGGAGGAGAAAGTGGGAGCTGAAAGTGAGCTAAGCACAAGATGGTGAAAGGAAACTGTCAGGAATGAAGCCACTCTCCTGCCCCAGCTCAGTCCCAAATCAGGGCCTGCCCCATGTCACAGCCACTGTCTGCTTTGGAAAGCATTGATTCTTTTTCTGAGTCTTCCTGATCTCTTTATTTAGTCACTTTTGGGGTGACAGAGTCTGGGGGCAGGGTGGTGCCCTTGTGGCTGGAAATCATGAGAGTATTCCACACTCCTTTGGTGATGATGGGTCTTGGCACAGGCCTTTGAAGCTTGATTAGATCAAAAGAAACAGGGCCACAGGGGCGTGACTCACGTTGGATGTTGAGACTGTGGGTGGGGGCTGGTGCTCTGCTCTCCAGTGGAGGAGCTGGAGGTCAACACCCACAGACATTAATTCCATCCTGTGTTGCTTGCTGGTGCGTAGTAATGGTTGAAAGGTTGAGCATTTTCCCCAAATCCCACTGTCAGTGGCTGGGGAGGGTAGAATCCTCCCCTCCCCCATACTCTAGTACCATAGTCTGCAGTGGGGAGAGGAAGTAGCCCTTGCACCCCAGGACTCTGCAGTGTCAGCTGCTTGAGGCCCTTCTCCCCATGCTGGTTTTTTCTTTTTTGCAGTTTCCTGATATGTCAAGTAGCCTATTCTTGGGGTTCTTTGCAAAAAAAAAAAAAAAAAAATACCCACATTGCCCATGAGAAGCCTTGTTCAGCAGACTTCCAACTGTGTCAGGGATACATTAAGTGAAGCTTAGGAAAAAATGATCACCAATCGCTTTTTAGCAGGAAGCACTATTTAAGAAAAAAACTCAGGGCTAGAAAGATGGCTCAGCGGTTAAGAGCATTGGCTGCTCCCCAGAAGACCCAGGTTTAATTCCCAGCAACCACATGCTCATAACTGTCTCTAACTCCACTTCTGGGGGATCTGATACCCTCACACAGATGTACATGTAGGCAACACATCAATGCACATAAAAGCACATAATTCTTTTTTAAAAAGAGAGAGACAAACCCAGCTACAGGTGGCCCACACCTCTAATTCTACGTCTCAAGGGGCAAAGACAGGGAGATTTCTGCTTTAGGGCTAGCCTAATCTGTAGAGTGTTCTAGGCTAGCCAAGACAACTTACATAGTGAGACTCTGCCTCAGAAAAAGGAAAGAAAGAAAGAAGGAAGAGACAAAACCAAAGGGCCATAAGTATGAGGAAGGTCTTAGCTGTCCTTCTTAGTCACTTTGAAGGACAGAAGAAAATAGCCAAATTCCCAAAGGGAATAAAATTTAACCCAGGGGTCTTTACATGACTGCAAGTGTCCCAAGGGCCTAGACATGTGTCGAGAAAAAAAAAAGAAAAAAAAAGATTTGCTTTCTTGTAGTAGTATGAATTGAATTTAGGACCTTATTCCTAAGCAGGTGTTCTACCACTGAACTTGTCCGCAGACCCACATGTATCCTAAGAGTCAATTCTTGAACCTAACAGGCAGGTAAAGACCACGTTCCTCTGCCTGGATGTTAGACAACTATTTCCCAGCTCTGTGACCTTGGGAAGACCTCTTATCAAGCGCCTTTTGCTTTCCCCAGTTAGAGAACAGAAAAGGAACTTCCTGACCCAGATTTATAGTTGGTGAGATGACATGATGTTTGTGAAGCTACTTTAGGAAATAAGTATTATATTTTAGGAAATTTGTGTTTTACTAATGTCATGGCTAAGCTGACACATTCCCTTGTCAATGCTGCATCAAGTTTAAACTATCTGAGAAGACCCCACATGAAGTCCAAGATAGTGAAACACTCGGGAGGAGTTACATTTACAACACAGTTCACTTCTGGGATGTCATGTGACCCATCTTTGGTGGGCAGCATGGATTCTGTGAGTGATTGTCAACAGGCCTGGGATAGAAAGCTTCACATATCTCTGGACAGCCAGTGTGGGCTGGCATCCTGGCAGGGCTTCACATTCTACTGTATGGGGCCATGCCAACCATTCCTTTCTCTGAAGGGCTCCCAGCACAGTTCAGGCCTCCCAAGTGATGTTTATCAAGCTAGAGAAACAAGTACAGTCTAGTGGTTTGAGTCAGCGAGAGCACTAGCCAAGACAGATCACATACCTCCTCTCTGACACCCAGAGTACCTCCGGGTCATTGTGCAAATCATTTACGAAAGCCTCCCAGTGTTGGTATACACCTTTAGTACCAGCACTTGGGAGGCAGAGACAGGTGGATCTCTGAGTCCAAGGCCAACCTGATTTTTGAGTGAGTTCCAGGATAGCTAGGTCTACACAGAGAAACCCTGTGAGGAAGAAAGAAAGGAAGAAAAGAAGGAGGAGAGGTAGGGAGGGAAGAAGGAAGGAAGGAAAGGAGAAAGAAGGAAAGAGAGAGAGAAAGAAAGGAAGAAAGAAAGGGGGAGGAAGGAACGAACGAACGAAGGAAAGAGAAGCACCCCCTGTTCCCTCTCTCCCCATTTGCCTGTCTCCCTTCCTCCCACTTCCTCTTCCTCCATCAGCTCCTCAAACATGTACATGAAGGAGACCCTCCACCATCAAAAACAGAGTGGAGGGAAGTTGATTCCCTGCTGTTTGTTAAATGTATGAAGCTCTGCAGACATCTATTATAACTGGTAATTTATATCTGCTATTACTAAAGTTCAGAGGTGCTGTCAAAGTATCCAGTGGCCGCTGCATCCTGGAGCCAAAGACTGACTTGCAGACTTCAGGGCAAAGCTCACATTGTCTAGAGGAACTAATGACTGCTTTTCCTCTGACCTTGGAGTGGTGTTTGCTGGACTTAGGCCCCAGTGCAGACATCTTCCTCTCTAATTTTTTCTTTTCTCTCCCTTCCTCATTCAATCTATTTATTCCTCCTAAAATCAACAGCCTGAGAGAGCAAATGAAGGCTTGCTCTCAGAATATCTGTGCTGACACTGAGTGGTCACTGAGGGTATGTAGAGACTCTGGGGCTAGCCCAGAGACCTAACATAGCAAGAAGGGAATCTCCTGGAACTGTTCGTTGTATTTCTTCTTAATTCTCATCCTACAAGCAATCTGTTGGGCCATTGTGATAGTTCCATTCCAGAAAGGTCTTAAAGTTACCAGAATCTAGACCACATTAGAAAAAGGCTAGCTGCTACTCCTGCTTTTGTTTTTTGGTTTTTTGCCTCTGGGGTTAATGTCTAAGCAGGAGAGGAGAGGGCTTATTTGAAAACAGGTTTTTCCATGTGATTAATGAGATCTTTAAATTTTCAAGTAGAGCCATCAATCTAACCTTATTCACAAATTACATCCAGGTCCTAATTTATATCCCACTCCTATTGCTGTGACCTTGACATACAGCATCCGCTGTGGTCCTTATCCCAACTCTGTGATGTGGGCTTTAAGATCCCGATGTTATAAACAAGCATCTGAGGATCAGAGAGGTCAAGGATCAGATCTGACAGTGGCTAAGCAGGAGAAGCTCTGGGCCCTCGCCCTCCACTGTGCTGTATGGATTCAGTGAGTTGCTGCTCTGAAGCCGTTTAAGTGTGAGATTCTCCTGTGAACACACCACTCTTGGTAAAGCGCAGTGCAGAAAGAGGGGAAGCCATGGATTGTGGGTGCTCTCCGCTTGCCTGAAGGATAAAGCACAGCCAGACGGGTGCTGTAGATATGCAGAGTCCCCATGAAATAGAAAGCCCATCCTGCTTCCTACTGCAGCCTAAGGCTGCCAAGCCTGGCAGCTGGGCTTGTTTATGTACCAGAGGGCCCTAACCTGAGGAAGTCGACCTGGTTCTGTTCATAAGGAAGAAGTGGAGGTTCGGAAGGGGGAATCCAAGTCAAAGTACCAGCGGTGGAGAAGGAGGGGAGGAGGAGGATAGTTCACATCAGGTGAACAAAACAAAAGCAAAAGTTTCAGTGTTTCTTCTGGCCAAAGACGCTCATTTGTTAAGAGGAAGAAAGCACACAGGGGCCGGAAGTCTCTGTCATTCATCAGCAGAGGCAACAGCATCTGAGGCCAGAGGAAGGGCAAGGCCTTAAGGGCCCAGATAGCCTGTGTGGGACAAATAACAGCCCCTGGGCAAAGGAGGAAGCCTGTAAATCAGGAAGAGGGGACTGTGGTGCGCAGGCTGTCTGGAGCCTTGTGGGTGCGGAAGGCCTTGCTGTCCTGCAGCAGCTCCATGTTGGGCTCACCCAACTCCAGCACACAGAGCCAGTGTGTGCTTTGACTGTCAGCTGTAAGTGTTTGCATGATGCTGATGGTGTCATTAAAAAATCGATTTATAAAACAATAGCAACAAATTGCAAAGTGCCAAATCATGTCTATAGGCAGAAAATACAGCACATTTCCACATTACCAACGGTGGAACAAAGTAAAGCAGATAGCCTTACTGAAGAAACACCACTTTTAGGGATGTAAACACAGACCAAAACCAGTCTGAGATTCTCCTCGCCTCTGTGGCTGTAAATCCATAAAAAGTGGAGTGGAGTTTGAATCCCCAATATGAAGACTTTGGAGCCTTCACAGATTTAATCAATGAGAATTGAAACGAATCTTGAGACAGATGCTGTTGGTGGGACCTGAATATTCCAGAGGTTTCTGTGTATAGTCTTTGCAGATACCAGTAATCTATCACCTAAACTTTCCCTGGTCACATGGGTAATAACTGAAGGTATTTAATAGCTTCTAAATTTATTGATATTTCATGACTTTTTTTCACAAATCTCATCTGTCATTCATAAAGCTAAAAAGTTATTTTCTCCTCATTTAAGCATATAATCACAACTATGTGTGTGCCTGTGCGTATATGTACGTGTGTGCATGCATGCGTGTGCGTGCGTGTGTGCGTGCGTGTGTGCATGTGTGTGTGTGTGTGTGTGCATGGTGTTAGAACTTGAACCTAGGATCTTATACATACTAGAGAAGTGCTCTACCATTGAGCTGTACCTACTTTTCTACTTTTTATACTAAGAATGGGTTCCCCAGGAAATTGTCCAATCAGACTTTGAACTTGCTCTTTGGCCCAGGCAGTCTATGAATTTATAATCCCCCTGCCTCAGCCCCCCACCCCTACCTCCAGTAGCTTGGATCACTGACCTGGTACAATTTTCTATTTGTTTCTCTGTCAAGGAGAAAGGAGAAGAGAGGAGGAGCTAGCGGGAGGGAAGGGAATGTCCTACCACAGCTTGTCTCCTTTGACTCCAGCTCACCCCTCTGTGGTCGGTGGTAACTTCCCTGGTTTATATTTGGGAATAATAAGACTCAAGGAGATTAAATACTTTCCCCAGAATATAGACTGCAAAAACCACACTCTTCACACTGTGCTCTGACGCCTGGGGAATCCTGCACTGTGAATTCCGGTGTGTAGCTTATGAGCCACCTGACCTCAGGACTACAAGTAAGTGAGTGTTTTCTGCCCCTTCCATAACCTTTTCATCTTTCCTTTCCAGTCCAAGATCCATGCAGCACGAAGTCTGAGCGAGATCGCCATTGACCTAACAGAAACAGGGACACTGAAGACCTCGAAGTTGGCCAACATGGGGAGCAAAGGAAAGATCATTAGTGGCAGCAGTGGGAGCCTGCTGTCCTCAGGTAGAGCCTGCGCCCATGACACCTTCCATCCAATGACTTCTCCCCAGGGAGGTAGGGGACACCGTGCACAGCAGGCCACTGGGCAGGCCAGCCAGATGCGGGCTTTAGTTCCCAGACTAAACTCTGGAGTCACATGTGGGTCTAAGAAGTTTCTCCAGGAATCCAAAGGGGCAGAGGGAGATCAGTGTAACTTCACAGTGTGGGACAAACTCTAGGTGTCTCTTCTGGTACCTCACAGGGCTTTGTAGAATGTCTACTGGCGTAATCGGTAACTATCATCGGGAGTATCAACTCCAAAGGCAGAGAGTGGGGTTAATTGTGTGCTCTTAAGTGGGGGCCTATACTGGGGGAAAGACAGAGGTCAGGATTGAGCTGCTACATTCTGCTTCCAATGATACATCCGAGGCTTTAAAAGGTCAGTGTGAAAAGGGGAGCCTTGCTGTCACAAGAGATGGCTGAATGACATTGAGTCACTACCTGGTTCTACTGTCTATTTATGTGAGCATCAGGCAAGTCATTTTACCATTAAAGATTAGGGAAACCAGATCAAAATTATCTTGGCTTCAAGAGTGGAGATCAAGGAATTGGTTTATTGGTAGAGTGCTTGCTTAGCTCACCCAAAGCTCAGAGTTCAACCGCTGGCCACTGAATTAATTACAGACTAGGAATGCTGTTTGCTTAAATGACAAGAAGAGGCATGGTTTTCAGAGGGCGGAGGGAGAAAAGGACAGCAATTGTTTGGAAATGTGCGCTAAGTGTGACTATCAATGCCTCTTCCAAAGCTGTGTGTTTAAAGTCTGATTAATTTAGGCGGCTGTTAGTTTGCTTTCTGTCACAGTGATCAACACCATGACCTAAAGCAACCTAGGGGGAAAAGGGTTTATTTCATCTTACACTTCCAGCTGACAGTCCATTACTGAGGGAAGCCAGAAGAACTCAAGGCAGAAACTGAAACAGAAACCACAGAGAAACACTGCTTCCTGGTTTGCTCTCCCAGGCTCTTATTCAACCAGCTTTCTTCTGCAACCCAGGCCCATAGGGATGATAGCATCCACAGTGGAATGAGCATCCTGCATCCATCATCAGTCAGGACAGTCTGACCTGGGCGATCCTGTACTTGAGACTCAGACAGATGACTCTGGGCTGTGTCAAGTTGATATATAAAGCTAACTAGGACAGGAGCCATGTCACCTGGCCTCTGAGACAGAAAATAAAAGAAGTCTCTACCTCCTGTCATTGTCGAGTACCAGTTCTAAAACTATATACAGTGACTGCAAACGACAGTAAACACCAAAAAGGGAAAGACAGAAGAAGACGAGCTGATACATGTTAGCTTCTGGACTGGCATTGTCTATTCACAGTCAGAGAAGTTCAAACTGAAATAGCTGAGGATAGGAATATGTACGCTGGGCATGGAGTGAGAAGTGGGTTTGCTATGGGGCTGACGGAGTGTGAACTCAGGTCTCCATGTTGGACAGGCTATGATGCTACTTCTCAGAGACCTAGTAATGTTTGTCACATGCTTGTGAGCTCTATACAATATGCTATATCTCATTTGTCCAAAATGAACTGTCAAAATTATGTAAGTTTTGGGCTCCTAAAAACTGGATCTATCTCTGCCAGACCTCCATGGGACTGACTGTAACTCTAGCTCTTCCCCTGCCTGGAATTCTTTGAAGCTGTTTCATACAAAAGGTGTGCCAAATGGGCACTACTTCCGAGGCTTAAAAGTTTGTAAGGAAGACTGTGAAAATGTTGTCTTCTTGTATCAAGGCAAGACCGTTCAAAACCTGCAGGTCTATGTGGAGTTACAGCCCCTCCCAGCCTCCCACTGAATGGGCAAAGCAGGGTCGAATGCAACACCTTGTTTGTCTTTTAGTTACAGCATACAATGATTGTCCCAACTCCTGTTAAATGGTTTCAGATAAGAGACTGGATCGGTCCTACCCACCTCCTTATCTAGTTACTGAGAATCCGGTCTTGCTCCACTCTGGATTCTGCCAGCTCAGGGTTGTAGGAGTGTAATATGGCCGTGGTTCTCCCCTGTCCCACAAGATTCTGCGAGTCTGTGTGACTCTGGGAATGAGTTTATTTTTCTACCAAGTTCCCAGATCCCTCTGCAGCTGTTGGTCTAAGGATTACGCTTTGAAGGCATCTCTTCTTGTTCAAGATAATGAAACCCAGGCTTCTACACTTTCAACCTATGACCTGGTCCATCTTCCTGGACCCCTTATATTCTGGGCAACCTCTAAGGGCACCAAGGCAGGGCAGGTATAGATGAAGTTCCTAAGGGGAGATTGACCCCACATAACCATCAGGAATGGCATTTAAGCATCTTTAAAACCAGAATATAATCCATTTCTATACCACCATCAGATTGACATTAACCACCAATCTAGTGGGCTAAAAGGTAAATCACAAGAAGATTTTCCTGCTGAATCCATGCCTACATATAATATGTAAGCATCGTCCTCTCAAGATGTTGAAGGGACTTTAAAAGGTTATAGTGGCACAGGGTGAGATGTCAACCTCTCTCAGGCCATACAAGTTTGAGCCTGAAAAAATGTTTGTGAATGCCAGTTGAAGCTCTTTGGGGATCCCCCACGCCCGCCCTCATGACTAGGAAAAACAGCTGGGACAATGGAGGGAGGGACCAGAACAGGATGCATGCCATCAGCGCACAAAGGGAATTTCTAGGATATATGAATCTGGTCCTCCCTCCCACGGAGGCCACTGCCTACTGCCCCTCATGAGTGTTTACTGTGGGAGGAGGCAGCCCTCACTTGGGGAAAGCCATTGGTAGCCCTACCTGTGACAGACCAGGTTAGTGTCCCACTGTAAAGAAATTTAGTCCCTAGTCTAAAAATTGGGGCAGCTAGCTAGTCACCTTCCTTTTGCTTTCTGTCCTCTTGTTTGTAACATGTTCTCACATGCTTGCTGTTACAGGACAGCTCTGTCATTTTGTTAACGCTTGCCAGGCCTTCCCAGATAGTGTTCATTCACAAATGAGACAACACAGCATCCAACTGCACAAACTGTCTCCCCCACCCCTCTTTTTATGTGGTATCTAATAAATGTTTCTTAAAAGCATATTGAAAAACCTAGTTAGCCGGGCAGTGGTGTCGCATGCCTTTAATCTCAGCACTCGGGAGGCAGGCGGATCTTTGTGAGTTCGAGGCCAGCCTGGTCTACAAGAGCTAGTTCCAGGACAGGCTCCAAAGCTACAGAGAAACTCTGTCTCGAAAAACCAGAAAGCAAGAAAGAAAGAAAGAAAGAAAGAAAGAAAGAAAGAAAGAAAGAAAGAAAGAAAGAAAGAAAGAAAGAAAGAAAGAGAAAGAAAGAAAACCTAGTTAGCACAAGAAAATCCCACGGCCATTGTCCAGCACCCGGTAGCTACTCAGTAAAGTAAGGGATGTTAGAGAATAGCAGTGAGACTCATGGTGCGTGGTGAGAGCCTCCATGTTTCTGGAATGTGTGGTGTTTCTGGCCTCACAAAGAGTTCTCCTGGGAATCCCCACCAACGTTTTTCCTCACAGAAGCCCCAAACCTCTAAGGTAAAAGTGATACCACACTGATCATTAGGACTGACATCCAAGCATCTTTAAAACTAGACAGAACATCTCTATCCTGCTGTCTGGTTGACATTCTTTGTCATACTGGTGTTAGACCTTTTGAGGTCACCTGTATTGGTCCCTCAGCCCTTTCCAATACTGCCCCTGGGGCAATGGTGGCCAACCCTTGTTGTTTCCATCCATTTCCTTCTCCCCGTACTGCAACATCATGCATGAGTGAACCGTATAACAACGCTGTCACATTTCCCTATAGAAACATTCATCTCGACTCCTAAGAGATGCTAGGTCATGCTTTGATTTTGATCATAGCTTTGGGTCTGCTGTTGGACACAGCCCTCCCCCAAACCTCAGGCATTGCCAAAGGAGTCGGTCGGTGCTGCCAGGGTTTGTTTATACTGGACTGTAGAACCTTGAGTGCTGCAAGAACCGCCTTCTGCTGAATGGATGTTTCTGAACTCAATTGTGCAGGGCTGGCTGGCCTGAGTCACAACTAGGAAAGGAGGTAAAATACTCAGCATTTAAAAACACTTGGGCATCTCTGAAAAGAGCTTGAATATTGTCTGTGGATACAAAATAAAATAGTTCCAAGTCTTAGTAACTTTAAAAGCCGTTTTCCTACATAAGGATGTGCCACGCCTTTGAAATTGCTAGAAAGTCCAGCTCTTGGTATCTGAGGCCTCTAATGCTAAATAAATAAAAGAATGCCATTGTTAACCATTACAAAAGTCAGAAATCATGCCCACCGATGCCCTGAGTCATTAGTATGAGTGGGGCAGGTTCTAACCCTAACCTTAACCCTAACCCTAACCTTCATTTCCAAATGAAGAGTAGTTCTGTGAGGAATTAAGTTTGGCGTCAAGACATTTTACATAGGAGCTGCCATGAGGAAACCGTAGGCTTGTATCCCGGTGGAGACCCACAAGGTGGTGCCTGCCCCATCCAGGTCAGAGCTACAGGTCTGTGTTGTGCAAACTCTACGAGTGTAGGGGTTCAGGAAATCTGCTGATGATCACCGGACAGGGAGAGAATGAGAGGGGCACTTAGTCACAGTGACCTGTAGGAGTCTAGCTCTTTCCTCCAAATTTGGAGATGGCTCTGGCTATGGCATATTGTTCACATGGGCTTCAAGTTGAACTTAACAACTGTTAAGATGTTCAAATACAGTTTGAGGGAACAACTATAAATTCAAACCATCCATTAAGTTGAGCTGTTTTTAGAGCTTGTTCTTTCCCTCTCCCCAGCCCGCCTTCTCTCTTTAGACATGAGCTAGGGGATAGCTCAGTGGGTGGAACACTTGCCTAAAGCCTTCAGTCTATTCCCCAGCCCTGAACAAGAAAGCCCACCCCAAATCTTTTGCAGGCTCTTCAAAGGGGTCTTTCCCTCCTTCCCTTCCCCTATTACTTGAAATGTTAGAGGGAGGGGGTGGGGAGGAGGAAAACAAAACAAAAACAAGTGTATTTGTGTCATTGTCGCTGAAGACACATGGCCTTTTCATAGCTTGTGTGGAAGTGAGAGTCTAAGGTTTGTGTTCGCATTGTCTTAGGGATCTGTCTTCCCAGAATAGTCAGGACCTCAGTGGAAGTGTAGGGATTGTCGGAGAGGATTTTGCTCTCAGGCTATTTAAAATGAATGATACAGACCCACTTAGGAAATAGCCAGTGTTGTGTAGGGCCCTGAGACTTGATGTATTAGCCACCAATATTCCTCTGTGTGTGTGTGTGTGTGTGTGTGTGTGTGTGTGTGTGTGTGTGTGTGGCGGGGGGGGAGGGAGAGAGGGAGAGACTTGGTATTCCTTCTTAAATGGAAATACAGGACATTGATTCTTTTTTATTTTTTTTTAATAAAATAAAGAGGCCTAAAATATCCCTTTACCACCAAACAAAATAGTATAATGAGTTAATGGGTAAGAATTTGGCTGTGTGGTTAATTTGGTGGCAACTGAGTCTTCTTCTGTTTGATCAAACAGAAACATGACGACTGTGATGATGGATCCGAGGTTTTGAAGCCACACCCAACCCCACACTCTTGCTATCATGCCACAGCTCTGACACTTTTTATTCTAGGAAAAACATGTTGTGTTCAATCCTGACCCTGGCCTTGCCAGGAACTGGTCCACCTTCATTATTAAACAATTCCCACATTCTCCTTCTCTGAATGCAACCACTTCCTTCCATTGTAAGAAGGTTTATTAATAACTAGTATAAAAATGTCAATGCCAGCTATTTGACATCTCTCCCCACAGAGAGGCGATCTAGGTGCCTACCGGCTGTGTGCTTGTAGCTGTATCCAGCTCACACTGCGTGGCTCTGCGCTGGTATAAATCAAGCCGTGCGTTTTGTCGAGTGTTTTTCTTTTGGTCTCCATCCTTTCTTTTTTGTCCGTCTCCTTCCTGGATCTTTCTCTGGCCTTTTAGAGTTTTCTATTAGCTGTGTGGTGCCTCTCCTTTTAGGTCCAAGATGAACAGCATTCCAGAGGCCTTAAATTTGGTCATAACCTCGGCTCTGCTGTTGGGTACAAAACCCAGGCACTGCCAAAGAAGTTGTTTATGCTGGACTGTGAAACTGGGCAGGCTTCAAAAGTACTGTCTGCAGAATGGATGTTTCTGGGCTCATCCGAGCAGGTCTGGCTCGAGAGGAAAATGGAATGGTGGCCCCTTTCACTTCTATTTGGTGGAGGGTGGGGGTAACAAAATCACTTCTGTGGTCGTGGTTTCGTGCCTTTGAGTGTTACTAGTAATGGTATACTGTCTGATAGAACTTAGGCTGACACCATATAGTCTTAGTGAATGGTTTTCAAGTGGTAAGGTTTTAAACGTTGGAAGAGCGATCTCCCTGCGACATCCCAGACAGAGCACTCTGTTTCTACTTAGCCAAACTCCGCGCTCAACTTCCCCATGTTTGGTGAGAGCCCAGAATAAGGGTCATTGAGATTTGCAATTAATCTCCAAACCTCCATGTTACAATAGACAAACAGCCCTAGAGCCAGCAAGATCAGTTCCTTGGGGTCTTGAGCTGAGGAATGGAAGTCATATGCGTTACTCCCAAGTTATGGTTTCAATTAGATATTTTACCAGATACATTATCTATTTATTTATTTATTATTTATTTTGGTTTTTTGAAACAAGTTCTCTGTAGCTTTGGAGCCTGTCCTGGAACTAGCTCTTGTAGACCAGGCTGGTCTCGAACTCACAGAGATCTACCTGCCTCTGCCTCCCGAGTGCTGGGATTAAAGGCGTGCGCCACCACCACCCGACTTGAGTTAACTTTTGAACACTGACTGTCTCTCTGTTTACCTTCTTCCTACCCCAGAACACACCCCTTTTAGATGGCATTTATATTCTTCCCTTTTGGCAAAAAGTGCCTCTGAATCTGCACAGAGAGCAGAGTCATGCCAAAGCCCAGCCGCCATCAAAAGGGTGCTTGCTTTGTAAAGAGCGTCGGTCTCACCACTGAACTGTAAACTCTGAACTAAGCTGTGCCATTTGTAAAATCTCCACGGCTGATGAAAAGTTCTCCGAGCATGCATTGTTCACGTTGGGAAAGACGCTGAATTCACAGAGATGGTCTGTCGAGAAAGCACGTTGTTCCTGCCATCTGCCGTGTGGCATTATATCACAGCGTCTCCTAGGACATCTTTGATGCAAGGAATTCATCCTTGAGGATTTGTCTGGGAAATAAATATCTCTTCATCATAAAGGGGAGCCTAACCCCTTTCCCCATATTTATTCCTGGGTATCTGCCAAAACTTTTCCTCACAGCTTCTACAGATCTGCTGGGACTTGGCTGGCTTCATTCTTCTTCCCCCCCCCCTTTTTTTTTAAACTTTTCATTTTCTCCCAAAAGTCCAAAACAGGCAGTCATTTCCTTCCCTTGCTTTTATGACAACAGATTTCTTGGGAGGGGGGTAGGTACTATTTGTGTTAAATTTCCCCTCCTTCCAAAGAGGAAAGCACTCCTTCCGCCTTCTGGATTCAGAGAGGCTGGTCATCAGCATTTGTGTGTGAAAACAGATGCACAGGTCCCTGTGTATACTCAGCAGGATGCGAACTCATATCCTGTGCCGACTGCCTTGGGATCTTTGGAATGACTGCAACGAAGTCTCCATCACAGTTTAGTGAGGCCATCCTTCCATATGTTCACCAGGAAAGAGTGCTGCTTGCTCTGCTACCCCTCCCCATGTGGTCTTTCCACATACAGATGCCACCATTCTGAAGTCTAGATTCCCCAGCTGGAAAGTGGAAAATCAGTCCCAAGTCTGCAGTAATGTCTGTGATATCAGCTGGTTCCTCCGAAGATCCCCAAATGCCCACTGAAAATGACTTTCTTTGAGCAACAGTTTTTGTCTAGCCCTGTCTACACAAGAGTGATCTTCCTGAGGCTGGGGAGTGTAGCTCACTGGTTAGAGCTCTTATCTAGCAGGCATAAAGTCCACAATCCTGTCCAGCACCATATAAACCAAGTATGCTAATGTTGACCTCTTTAATGTCAGACCTCAGGAGGCAGAGGCGAGAGGATCAAGGTAATAGTTGTAAACATGGAGTTCAAGACCAGCTTGAGCGAGAGACCTGGTCTTCAAATGTATTCACATAAACAATTGTCTTCTTGGTGATTATCAGCTTTGTCCCACCAGTGACCTATCTCAGTCAGATTTGTCATGTTAGGGGATCATGATCATATGATCATGATCATAAATATGGTCATAAACAGTTAAAGTACCAAATTTCACTCTTCTCTCATCCAAGTAGAGACTTGCTAAGCTCTAACTCAGGAAAGAATTGCTAGGGAACTTACCTGACAATTGGTTTTCTCAGCAGTCAATCAGGTGGAGCTGATTGCCCGGTAGTAGCTGGTGGTGCACGCCTTTAATCCCAGCACTCAGAAGGCAGAGGCAGGTGGATCTCTCTGAGTTCGAGGCCAGCCTGGTCTACAAAGAGCATTCCAGAGCAGCCAGGGCCACCCAGAGAAACCCTGTCTCGAAAATCGAAATAGCGGGAGGGTGATCATCAAGAAACCAAGTCAATCCCCTAGCTCCCTGTGCTATGGGTGCCTTCTCTGGCAACTGCAATATCTTCCATCCTTGTTGATTTGGTTATCTCCAGCTCCTCTAGTGGGCAGCACTGAGGACTGTTCTTGTACTGGGCTTCCTCTTCTTCTGCCTTCTCTTCCATTTTGAGACCAGAGGGTACAGTACAGTGGAAGGAGCTTGCTGGGGAGGTGGATGGAAGCTCAGGGTGGTACCATGGCATCCTAGCAGTGAGACAGAAACACTCCCACCCTCATAGAGTTTTCCAGTCAAGCAACAAACAGGCTACACCAAGCAAAGCTTGAATCCAGCTTCTGCTTCCCTAGGCCACCATGGCCTCCCCTGTGAATGGGGAGATGCTTCTCTGAAGAGACAATGAAATGTAGCCTGTAAGAAATCCCCACTGAGTTCTGTAAAAAACAAAACCTGCCTTCTTTCTCTTCTGCCCCCAAGCTTCCTGAACTAACAAAGCTGCATCTGCCATCATTCTTCATTTTCTTGCTGGTCCACTCCGTGCTCTCTCTCTCTTACAGTATGGAACATTCTGAAACGGAGATGCCAACCCATAATAAAAGCCAGAAAGCCTTTTTAATAAAAAAAAAAACTCAATATTCATGTGACTCGTAGTATATTCTGGGTTTTCTTCTAGCATCTTTCAAACATCTCTTTTCATCTTCCCAATATTTGAAGGGCCTTGTTTTCATGGCCCAGTTTATTGGGGAGGAAACTGAGACTCAGAGAAGTTCTAGAACCTGCTCCCCATCATCCCAGAGCCAGTCAGTAGCTAAGATGAAACACACAGTCCTGGGAACCCCTAGACCCCCAGACTGTAGGCTCTTGCTCTGTTGTCCAAAGACTATTCTGAATACCCTTTCCTGTAAATCTGAGTGTTGCCTGGTACCCTCCACCCCCCCCAAATGGCATTCATGCATTATCCATTATCCGTATCTTTCAAAAATACCTCTGTTCTCATTGGCCTACGACACCAACTGACTATTTCCCTTCATCCCATCCCAGGCAGCCCTTGGATACTGGGTGTTTTGGTTTTTTGTTTGTTTGTTTTTTCAATGTACAAATTCTGAAATTTCACTCTTCTGGGTACAGTAGATGCTTCACCCATCTTCTTCATCTTACAGGCAGCTCCATTTAAGTCTATTTAGCACCCACAATCAGACACTTGCTTTGGCCTGTTGCTGGAGGAAGAGGTAAACCCTTTAGGCACGCCTGTTAATTAAGCATGCCCCTCCCTACTCCCAGCAAGGAGGCAGCAGCAGCAGCAGCAGCAGGGAAATGATCAGAGATGGTGGAGTGTTCCATCTTTCCTAGAGGTCTGGGTGGTAAAGGAAGGAGGAAGAAAGCTGTACTGGATATAAAGTGTCATTGAGAAAATTTGCAGAAGCAAAAGCTAATGGCTGAGAAGGAATCATGTGAATTGTTATTTATTAGGTAATCGGTGCTTCAGGTTTGGAGGCATTTTCGAAGATTGGTGAGGTGGTCACTTTATAGACAGGCCCACGATAGCTCTCAGAAGGTTGAAACTCCAAAGCTTTATATTGTTCAATAGTGACTATGGGATGACAATCCCAATGTCTTTCTCGGTCACATTTATATGACAGCAGATTTATATGTTTTTGTCAGTTTTGCGGGCTTAACATATAACCTTGAAGAGGTCTTGCATGTGTAATATGTATGGGTTCAAATAATAGATAATGGACAAATCATAGTGTCAGACTTCCCCAAGTCCAAATAAAGACTTGAAATTATTTTTGTCAGCTGGGTGTGGTAGTGCACACCTTTAATCCCAGCACACTTGAAGCAGAGGCAGGTGATCACTGTGAGTGCAAGGCCAGCCTGGTCTACATAGTGAGACCTTGTCTACTAGATGGACAGGGTAAAGTGTCATTAGTGTGTCTTGAACTTTTAGTTTGAGAAACTCCCATTGGCCTGAGCTCCAAGATTCTCCCGATTCCGTTTCTACTATTGTGGTGGCCAACCCAAAGAGCATCTCTGCCCCTTGTTTCTGTCTGGTTTGCTGGCTTCCTTTCTTTATCCCTGTTAAGAGGCAAGAGCCTCATTCAGGGGATACCTAAAGGTCATTTGTGGAGGTTGCTCAGCATCACAGAGAACTATGGGCCCCTTCTCCAGGTGCTCTTTGAGAGGCTTTCAGTGGGCTTATTCCAAGGTACTTGGCCAGTTCTCCTCTTGGTGGCCATATATCCTAGCTCTTGGTCACAGCCATAGGCTTAGATCGTGTAAGCTCTTACACAGAGAAGCCATCAGCTCTCCTGCCTCCAGTTAGTAGATTTCCCTTCGAGACAGGACAGCAGTGGACTCTTCAGATGCGACAGGCTCATGTGGAGCCACCCTAAGCTTGCGGAATATGGGATGGAGGCCAATGGAGCCCACCATGTGTCCTCAGCCACATTCCCACTTCACCTACAGCAGTCCCAGAGGCAGATCTGCAGACCTGGTGCTTAGAAACAAGGTTTTAGATATGTCCTCCATCTGCCACTGCATCTTTCTATAGTGGAGCTTTGGAGTCCTCGCCCTACGCCAAACTGTTGAGCGAAGTTCTTACCTTTGATGGGTACTTGATTGAAAGGGGGAATCAATGATTTCTCTAACTCCATACCACTGTGGTAGATCAACCCCTATGTGAGGAATTTACCTAATTCAGGCACAGTGCTAAGTATTTTATGAGCATTATCTCATTCATTCTTGACCTCAGAGATAGAAGAGCAAGTGACTTATTCAAGAGCCATCCATCTAACAAATGGCTTAGACTTTATCAAATCCAGATGTTTTCCATCTACCTTGTTGTCCAGTTACCATTAAAATGGAAACCCATGTGTCCAAAATTGCCTGGTTCAGTAACTGGCAGAGGGGTAACCTGGTCTCTAGGCACTGTATTCCTCCTGAAGGAATTTCCAGACTGAAGGTGTGCAGTGGAGCCAGTCAGCATTTGGGGTGCCAGCTACACGCAGAAATACTCAGGAGCCCTCAAGCCTGCCAAGGCTCTCTAGCGCATCTTATGTGGGTTGAGATTTAAGTTAATTATTAGAAATAATAATTTAGGCAGCAGTAATGTACCCTGCTACTCAAGGCCCAATCTTTGCTAATCCTATAACAGCAGACCAGTCATCCACAAATTATATGCTTGCTTCCCCAAATTTATCGTTGTGGTGTGTTATGCCATTCCTGAACATCGCAAGCTCTTCTATTTGACTCAATAAATCACCATTTCCTACCGAAAGGTTAGGCAGGGGTGAAGGGAAAACGATGAATTTTTTTTTTTACTCATGCTAGAAATTCTTTAATCTTTTTGGACCCAAGTTTTCCCCAGGCCTGTTTTTAAAGTCTGACTTCCTTCCAGTATCATTTTACATCCTTATTAATTTTTTAGACGATGGAGCAGAGAATGCCTCATTAAATTTTCCTGTCTTCAAATGGGATTGGTGGCGAGTACTAAGAGGCCCAATTAAGATTCATAATGATTTTTCCAGGTTGCATTAGATGGACAAAGCCTGGAGAGGGTTTAGCATTGATAAGCACAAAGTAGTGGGCCCAGGGATATGAAAAATCTGAACCTCTGGTGAAAGGGGGGCACCTGAAATAAGATCCAGTGATGCGATACCTGAGAAAGGCACATCTGGATTTAGTCTGTGAGAGCCATGAGGTAATGGCTCTCAGCGAGGACCAGTGTTTGCTGTAGTTTGCTATTAAATTTGGACACCTGCTACGAAAGCGTGTCAAAAACTCAGGAAAGAGGTACAGCATGATTCAAAGCTTGGAAGGTAGCGTCCATAGCAGAATGATATACAGGCAGTGGATTTTTTTTAACTAAAATGAGATACAATTTAATTGTAGTACTCAAGTATACAGCTGACAATATTTATTTGCTCCTGGGGATGCTCAAAGATGATTTGTTCTTACGGTGATAGATGTCTTCAATTTCAAGCTCAAATGGGTCAGAAAAGGACGAGAACAAAGCCTAAGCCAGAGTCACATTGTGCTTAGATACTGATAATTCTTCATTATTCGGATCATAGGGATCATTTGAAAGAATGGGGATTAAGGGAATATGGGCTTCCTGATCAGAGATCTTGAAGAATAGGATAGCATGTTTATAGGTGTTTGGGTCTAGCAGAGCTGTTCAGGACAAAGGCATAGAAGTCTTCTAATGCCTTTAGCAATCAAGTCAGCCTCCAGTACCTGGTCACTGATCCATCCAAAGTTGTCTGTTGCGGGAAGGCAGTTCCTAACCCCCACTCCACTGCCACAAAGTCCTGCTGGGATTTTTTAAATTAGGATTGTGTTTTTTATACTATTTAATTTATGGTGAATTGACATTTGCAAAACATTAACATCTGGACCCAGGTCCACAGTAGTCATCTCCATCTGTTTACCGCTACCTATTCCCAGCCAGGTGTTACACCTTTCGCTGGAGAGATGTTCACCTTTAACTATGTTAATGTAAGTCCCTGAACTGGCTTTCTGCAGCCCAGGCTGCCTCCTCCTGCCTCAGCATCCTGAGACACTGGGGTTACAGGCATACACCCAGCTCTTTAGGCATGTGAGATGATTGGATGCTGCTGCTGGTGGTGTGATCTGAGACCCCTCAATGCATATTCAGTAGTGCCAGTTCATATCTAACAGTTCTGCTGCTGTGGATAAGAGAAGGAATGCAGCCATTAGCCTGGCTGTTTCTAGAACGTCAATATGCTTTCCATACCCCCAACCAGGTAGAAAGGGCTACTGGCCTCACTACAAGAAACCTGCGCCAGGAGCCAGACAACGCAGCCCAGAAATCATTCTTTTGATCTAAGATAAATTCCTCTAATTGGCATTTTCGGTTCACTTTCCCTTTCTTTGGTTCACGATGTTGTCTTCTAAAAAGTTTTCATATCTAGCAGCCTGCTGTTTGAATGAATCTTCGTGCAAATATTCTAGCCAGGAAAGGATGGAAAATGTGTATGTCTTTTGAAATGTATGCATCCCTCTATACTGTATTCCGTTTGTTAGGAGAGAATTTTTTCAGGATACAACATTGAGATAAAATAGTGGACAGAATTCTAATTCTAATGTGTGTGTGTGTGTGTGTGCGCGTGTGTGTGTCCCTTTTGGCAGAAAGACCAAAAGAAATACATAACATAATAGTTATCTCTGGGTGCCTAGTTTATCGGTTATTTATCCACTGAGCCGTATACCCAGCATAATGATTTTATACCTGTCTATATTTTCAGATATTTTACTTTGCACTAAGCAAACAGATATAATCTCTGCACTAAGCAAAAATCAGCATCTTCCAGTAGACAAAAGAAAATTTAAAACCGTATTGAAATTGCTAACATTTACTTGAACTTTACTTTCCCCCTTTCTCGTGTAAACCGTATTAAAATTGGCTGGTGTGAGCAAAACAGGTACGCGACATGTCTCGAGATAATCAGAAACGACAGCGTTCTTGTTCAGGGGTGTCAGCTTTCCCGCAAGTCCTCTGAGTAGCTATATATTCCATGTGGTATTGGAATTCACCCTTCATGCTTGGAACACTGCACACCTGTCTCACTTCACGCTCCTTGATTCCCGGGGTAAATCCCATAGCCGCAGTGTGAGCGCCAGTGAAATTCATTAGTGGTCCAGATGTATGTCCCCTGTCAGTTGGCCTAGTAACCCTGCTGTTTATTGACAGGTTCTCAGGAATCAGATAGCTCACAGTCGGCCAAGAAAGACATGCTGGCTGCCTTGAAATCCAGGCAGGAAGCTCTGGAGGAGACGCTGCGCCAGAGGCTAGAGGAACTGAAGAGATTGTGTCTCCGGGAAGCTGTAAGCAATTAAGTCTGTGTTGTTTGTCATGTCATACATCTTTGGGAGGGACAAAGACAGGGTGGAGACAATACAGACTGTCTTTCAGGAAAACAAGTGCTCTCCCTCCCCAGTGTTGGGAACACCCACACCTCCAGTGATATACTCTGTTAGAAAGCAAGGTATTGAGGGAACACCAGTGTCAGTGAAAGCTGAATCTTATGTATGATACACACACACACCCCCAGGCTAAATGACAAGTCACTTTAACAGTCCCAGAACCATGCATGGCATCCCACAGTGTACAGGGCATGTCCTCAAAGGACACTGCCTACCACTGTCTTCCTTTGCAGGAGCTTATGCCTCTGTTTATTACTGGGATGGCTTTTGCTTCTTCAGAGTTTATCTTTTTGGATATGATGTAACATCACTGGAGATCAACAAAGGCAAGAGGATGTCACCTGAAGTACACAGTAATCACTTTAAACATGGTGATCTGCTGTTTCTTTAGCTCTTTCTTTTTGAAAATGGAATCTTTTCCTAGTTTGGTGGTGGCGGGGAAGCCGTGGTAGGGAGGCGGTGGCTTGTTGGTTTCTTGTTCTTTTGCTTTTTGTTTTTTTACCGGGGCTTGGATTTATGGCCTCACGCATGCTGGGCTAGTGTTCTTCCACTGAGCCATAGACCTAACATGGTGTTCATTTAACTTTGATGTAAAGCAATGTTGCAGTGGACTGGAGGGATGGTTTAATGGATAAAGCATTAGCTTTGCAACTATGAGGACATCAACTGAATCCCAAGAACCTAGATAAAAGCTTGGCAGAGTAGAGCACACCTGTAATCTCTATGGCGAGAGGGGAGGCAGTTAGCCTAGCATACTCAGTAACAAACCACAGAAGAGACCTTGTGTCAAACAAGCTGGAAGAGGAGAGCTGATACCGAGGGGTTTGTCTTGTGACCTCCGCATGTGGCCTATGACAAGTGTACACACCCCATCCCCCACACACAATGTCGTCCCAGTTTCAGTAAGCTTGCAGAGGCTCCTGCAATTCATTTTGACATATATTGAAATGTCCATTCCTCCCTTCTAATGTTTATTCCATAACTCTTTGTTAGCAGTGCTTGTAGGCTTCATTCTTAGCGTAATACACACGGTCATGCATGCGTGTGTTGTGTGTGCGCACACACCCATATACGTGTGCCTCACATGAGCACAGTGTGGGGCTGCTCTCCTGGGAGTGGTTGTGCTCCACAGACCATGACCGAAAGCTCCGTGGGTAAACAGTTCTGAATGGCAAAGTATAACGAGGGTCCCTAACTAAATCCAGGAGGCGGATTCTCCTCCCCCCCCCAAATAATAATGCTTTGCAGCAGGAAGAACGAAACAGTGGGCCGTAGAGTGAGATCACATTACATTTCAACTTGCCTTAATTATGTCTGGATTGATTTAAACTGGAGCTTGCTCAAGGCAGAACCACATTAACACAAATCCATTGCAAATCAGGAAAGCCGTGGGCCTGGCTCGGGGAATGAGCCATGTGATACTGTAAATATTAGCAACATTTTTATAAAGACTATGCTTGAAGGAGAGAAAAAAAAAGTATGGGTTTTGGTGTCTGCCTTTCATAATTTGTAAAGCCTTGTTTTGTGTTTAATAAAAGAGGTTCCTAAAGCAAGCAAAGAATATACATTACAGCATGTAAGAAACGTGTCCAGGCAAGACCAGCATGTACAATAAAAGTTTCACAAATGCATTATAAGGACAACAAAAGCTCCCACTTCCTATAGCTTTGAGAACAGAAAATATAACTTAGGTAGCAGTAACCCAAAGCCTTGTGCACGTATGCTTGTTTTCACTCTTGACACATGTGAGATGAAGGGGTCTCTCGCTGCCTCCCCCGCCCCCCCCCACAACACCACCTCTCTGCTTGGAGATCCTCCAGGCTCAGGGAACAGGAAATGCCCCTTGGGAAGAGAGCAGCCAGAATGAGGCAGTGTGGGAGCCCCGGGTGTCCTACAGCAAGAGGGCCCGCTGCCGTGCATTAAATTACTTCCCCACCATGCGGCTCTCGTTACCTATGAAATCAGATTAAATATCTGGAGAATTGAGACCTTGACCTGGGTCTTGCCAAGCAGATGGTGGAAAATCAGTAGCCTCGTTTTAAAAATATAGACTGAAACCACAAACACTTTAGAGTTACAACTCCATGACAATGTTAACAACCTCTCTTTCCTTTTTCTAAGTTTCCGAACAGGAAGTCCTGACAGTTTGTTATTTATATATATTAAAACAACAATCTTAGCGGGTTGTTATCTGTAGAAGGCCTAAGCAGGGAGCAGGTAAGAAGTCACAGAATAAACATATGACTATCTGAGAAACACGTGAACCTTTTCAAACTTTTTCAAGGCCGAATATTGCAGAGGCAGTCATCCAAACAGGGGACCGTCCTGCTCTAAGATTCTAAAATGCCTGCACAAGGAAAGAAGGTGCAAGGAGCCATATCCAGTGCTGTGAACACAGAAGAGGCCCAGGAAGGGGGTGCTTGGGCACACACATACCACATAGCTGTGTAGTCAGCCTGCCAAATCATGAGAAGGGCTTCGGGGCGCCCCCTGTGATTTGACCTTTCCTGCTGTGGGCACTCAGGCCTAGGCTGCTGAACACAAGCGCTCTCTGTGGATGACGAGTTTCAGAAGGACACTTCTGAGCTCTTCCTCATCACAGCCACCTGCTGTGGCATCCTGTAGCATCTGCGTTGACTTTGGGTCAGAGAGCCAGAGCTGGTGCTTGCCCAGATGTGCCTGCTGAATGCACAAAGTGGCATCTCCATCTTCTTCTGGTGCTGGAGAATGACTTCTCGCCTTCCTATCTGGCTTCCACAGTGTGGTTTAGCTGCAGACTTAACCCAGTCCGTATGTGACTCAGATGTAGTATACTCATTCACAGCCTTCTAATTCTGAGTTACTCCTCAAACAGCCTCTGCTGGCCCAGGGTCACTGTTGAATCTGTCACCTGTTCACTATCATTGTGCCCACAACAGTTAGAGTTCCAGAATTTCTTTGATATGTATATATATATATATATATATATATATATATATATATATATATATATATATATAAATCATCTATTCATGTTTCGTTTTTACTAAAACTCTCACACAAAAGTTAAGGGTTTTGTTTTGTTTGAGACAAGGTCTTGCTGTGTAGCCAAGACTGGCTTTGAACTCGTAGTCCTGCTGAGTATTGGGGGATATCGGTTTGCAACATCACATCTGGACAGCCTGCTGCTGTGTATGGGGCCAGTGTCAAACAGTGGTCAGCACGTTCAGTCTTGATGACGTAGTTTCCTGGCATCTGCCAAACAGTACTCTCCATAAGAAAACTCATTTGGGGAAAGAGAAAAACAAAGAACAAAAACAAAACAACAAGGGAAGAAAGCCTTAAGTGTCCAAGAGGGAATATCTGATGCATATGCAAAGAACAAGTGTTGATTGCTGGCGACTGGCTGTGTGGCCTTTGTCACATGTAGTAGGGTTCGTGGGAGACACTCACTAGATCAGCAAATGAATGAAAATGGACTACTATAAAGTCCAACTGAAGTTTATTTTGGGGGGAAGGGGAGCCCAAGGCATATCTATTCTGTAGAGAGAGGAGTGTTATTTGCTTTCGTTTGCTCATTCATTTTTTGTGGAGGTTAAATTTTGTAACGTGAACTCTTCCTCCTGCCCCTCACCAGCACTCAGCACCAGGATTGAACTCAGGGCTTCATTGGACAAGGTCGCTTCCACTCAACTATGTCTGCAAAACTTTTTAAAAATATTTATTTATTTATTATGTATACAATATTCTGTCTGTGTGTATGTCTGCAGGCCAGAAGAGGGCACCAGACCTCATTACAGATGGCTGTGAGCCACCATGTGGTTGCCGGGAATTGAACTCAGGACCTTTGGAAGGGCAGGCAATGCTCTTAACCACTGAGCCATCTCTCCAGCCCCTGCAAAACTTTTTTAGTGGGGCTGTTTTGTTTTGGAGGGGTCTTCTGAGACAGGGTTTCAGTAGTTGGCCAGCCTGGTCTTGAGTTTGTGATCCTCCTGCCTCAGACTCCTGAGTAGCTGGTTGCAGATCTCTACTGCCAGGTCCAGCTACATCATGAACTCTTATTTAGGCAGAGTGCTTAATGCTAATGGGCCTTACCTATGCATCAGATTGGTGCGTTGGATGTGTGTCCTAGCCAACCTCTCTGCATACTCTTCTGCACGTGCAGGAGCTCACAGGCAAACTGCCTGTCGAATATCCCCTGGATCCAGGAGAGGAACCACCTATTGTTCGGAGAAGAATTGGAACAGCCTTCAAGCTGGACGAACAGAAAATTCTGCCTAAAGGAGAGGTACGTTCCCCTGGCGTTGCAGACTTTCCCATCACCCCTTTTGCGTCATCCTTATTTGCCCGTTGCTGCAGCTACTAGGTTCTGTGTAATCTCTTCATTGTTTCCAAATGCCTGTGTTTTCCCTTTCATCCTTTCTTGGGTGAACTTGCTAGTTGCTATATGGCTTCTCTTCATAAGGTGACTTTGATTGCCTTAGTGTACACAGTGGATCTCTGTTGAAGAAAGAGATACTTGAAGACCAGGTGCAAGTGGTCAGTTAAGATGGGGAAGAATATTTCAGTAACACACAAATAGACATGGCTTTGTAAGGACCTCCCAGCCCTCTGTTATTCTTGGTCTTGCCTGATGCCTAACCTGTGGAAGAAAACACAGAAGAAGTGAATCTCCAGGCATAGTTCTCATTGTCTGGGGAAAACAAAGGGGCCTGCCCTCCATCTTAAGTCACATGGCTGCTAAAAATCACAGCCTGGACATTGCATCCTATGCTTGTTCTGTCAGGGCCTCCGCCATCTCTAATTGGAGAAGCCATATTTCAACATGATTTTTATTGTCGTTGGGTGGTATACTGGTGAGGGCTGGGACTAGAGAATTCAGATTTGAGGGTAATCAAAGCTCAGCTGGGTGCGCTGGCTCACACCTTTAATCCCAGCACTTGGGAGGCAAAGGCAGGCAGCTCTGTGTGACATCCCTGGCAAGCCTGGTCTAGGGTGACTCACTAGAGTGAGTTCCAGGATGGTCAGAACTACACAGTAAGACATGGTCTTGAAAAAAGAAAAATAAACACACAAAGTATCCAGCCCTTGTTGAAGAAAAACAAAAAGCAGGTTTACGTTAGGGTCTCAGGTCTTCCCGGATTTCTTCCAAGTAGAGTTACTGATTAATGAGCTAGCAAACAGAAAACTCATAGTCTGGCTAGCACATTAGCTACTTTTCTTGTTGCTGGGATAAAATGGCCTGACAAAAGCAGAGGAAAGGGGGGAGGGAGGGCTGGCAGGAGGGCAGGTTGGCTTACTTTGGCTCACAGTTGAGGATACAGTCATGGCTGGGAAGGCTTGGGCGGAGTGTGAGGCAGCTGGTCACACAGGAAGCGGAGAGCGGTGAGCGCTGGTGCTCCGCTCACTTCCTCCACCTCATGGAATGGTGTCACCTACACTGAGGGAGCTTCTTCCCACTCCAGTTCACTTAGTCTAGGAAACCGCTCACAGACATTCGACAACTCAAGCAGCCGCCATGAAGGGAAAGAAAAGTAAAGTACTTTTAGTTTTTTAAGGAACTTGGAGAAAGACATACTCCTAAAATAAGGTCAGCGTGATGGTGGAGGGCATGCATTCAGGCCCATGCCTCAGGCCTGTCTTACGGATCCCCGGAAGCCTGCTGGGCACACCTGAGTGTTTTATCCAAAGTAATGTCTAGCCAGGCTGTTTCCTCTTCCGTACGTTCAAGTTCGTGGTGCTGCCGTCTCCGGGTTATCACTCGGATTAAATGAAGCTAGAAGAACATTTCACTGGACACTTAACACATGCCTGATGCTCAGCAAACAGCTGCTGCAAAGAGAGATGAGATGCCAAAGAGGGGAGTGACTTAGAGCACCATGTGGCCAGATGTCTCCCAAAGCTGGATCCTCATCTCAGCTTGAGCTTAAAAAAAAAAAAAGCACCCCGTGTTTGCCGAGTGTCCTTCCGCGCCTGAGTTTCCCATTGCTGTGTTGTAGTGTTTTCCGCTTTTCAAGAGAGCTGGCTCCAGGGCTCTCAGAACTCCTTGCTGGCCCTTGTGCACCTTTCTGAGACTCCTCAGAGGAAGCAGACAGAATTCTGCAGCGCTGCCTCCCGACAGGAAGGGGCTCGCTCCCGCTCTGTGCTGTCGCAGCTCTTCTGCATTCCCTTGCCATATGGTCCCTTCCACAGACAAGGCTTTCAGTCATGTCCTTGACTCAGTTGGAATCCCAAGACTTGTTCTGCCTGCAAATCTCAGGGTCAGTGTCTTGGACCAGAGCTATCATAATCACCCAGAAGCAGCTGCTTCAGGGAGCCCAGTTCATAGGCTGGGTTTTGTCCCTGTCCCAAGGCTCTGGGCAGAAGTCCATGTTGATATCCTTCTTCCTCTGAGAGAACAAGTGTGTCCAGCACTGGAAGGAGTTTATTGTCTCTCTAAGTGGTTCCTTTCAGCCCTTACTTTTCCCTCCCACTCCTGGTTCCTGCCTCATCTAGACTTGAAGGGCTCAAAAATCATTGAAATCAGTCAAAGAGTATTTTCCTTAGTAGCCCCTCCCCTGGTCGGTTGTGCTCAGAGGCATATTGTCGGGCCACCATCATAGAAGACGTGGGGCCAGGAAACATGGCAGTCTTCTCTCCCTTAGTTTGGTCAGTCGCTGCTGAAGTTTAGTGTAACTACAAATGGCCCAGGACAAGATATGTGCTCTTCAGTGGTCATGTGTGGTCCCGGGAAAAGAGAAGTCACTGCGTGCTCATCACAGGTTTGTGCAGTATGGCTTTATTGGAGCCCATATCTCCTGGGAGTTTCCAGAACACACCCAGGCTGCTAGGGCCCTTGAACCCACTGGATACTCCAAACTCCAGAGTAACTATTGCTGCTTAGAGCCAGCTTTGATGAAACCGTTCCACTAGTAAGTCAGTTTACTTCCTTGTTACTATGACAAAATGTCTGACAGAGGCAACATAAAAGAGGAAGAAGGTTCTATTCTGGCTCATGCTTTCAAGGACTAGCCTTTCATCATGAAGGAAGCCTGGAGGCTGGAGCCTGTGGTGAGCCTTGCTATATCTTCACAATGGACAGGAAACAGAGAAGTTGGGCAGGAGGTGGAGTTATCAGCCCCAACCCCTCCTAGCCTGTGACATTCCCAACCTTCTATCTCTTCCAGCTGGAACTTGTAGCCTTTGGAAAGGCTACAAAACTTTCTAGAACAGTGCCAGCAGCTGGTAACCAAGCACAAGGGATAGTTTACATCCAAGTCCCAAAACCAGGGAAGAGAAGAAACAGAGAACTGAACTGTGTGGTACTTAAGGGGATTCTGCATCCATCCACAGATGCTAACAACAGGCAGAGTCTGCCTCCACCTCTAGCATCGCCTGGTGTGTATCCATCTGCAGAGGAGATACCCGAACAGTAGGCGAGCCGCACGTGCTGCATATGGGATACTATCTTCTGGGTTTTCCAGCCATATCTGGCATCCATAGCCTCATTTCTCCTAGGCCCAGAAACAAGGGAGACTCATCTTGATAAAAGGGCCAACGGAAGTGAGAGAGGAGGGAGTTGCACAAGAAGGCAGGAAGGGAGAGAGTCCAAAACCTGCCCAAGGAGCAGGGGGAAAACTGGTTTCACTACCCACCCCCACATCACTTGGCCTCCTAGAGGGCCCAGAGGGGCTTTTGTGAACACACACAGTGTGAAAAAGAAGGGTTAGGGCTTACAGAAGGAGCGTCCAGAAGTCACCCAGGTGAGTGGGGATGCATCCTAACATGAGACACACAAAGATGCATGGCAGGGTATATGTGGGAGGGATCAGGAGATGTCCACGCATGGACAAACTCCAGAGGACAGTAGCAGAAGACTGTTCCAGAAGTCATGCTGTATCTTATGCTCCAAGGAGAAAGAAAATAATAGCAATGGATTCTGACTTTCCTCTAAGGCTTGGTCTTCAGCAGTCACTGGTAGAGGTGGGAGAAAGGAAGATCAGAAAACCTGGGGCAGAGGTCTGGCCTAGAGACGGGCAAGGTAGGGCTCCTTGGGCAGCAGGATCTTTGGAAGCTGTAAGCATTGGTTTTCCCTCCCACAGGAAGCTGAGCTGGAACGCCTGGAACGAGAGTTTGCAATTCAGTCCCAGATCACTGAGGCTGCCCGCCGCCTAGCCAGTGACCCCAATGTCAGCAAAAAACTGAAGAAGCAAAGAAAAACCTCTTATCTGAATGCACTGAAGAAGCTGCAGGAGATTGAAAATGCAATCAACGAGAACCGCATCAAGTCTGGGAAGAAACCCACCCAGAGGGCGTCACTAGTCATAGACGGTCAGTGCCATCCACAAGCTCCTGCCCTGCTCCCCGACAACCAGGTCCAGTTAGGTCCTAATCCAGATCCTGGCAGGATCTAAATAGCCTCTTCCCCAAGTACCTTATCATCCATGCATAAAAGGGAATGGGTAAGCCTGACGCTCCATCCTAATAATCAATTGCATGTGGAGGCACACAGAACCTTGGGGTCACTTATGAAACTTCCCTGGGGGACCCTGAAGGGATGAGCCATTTGCTCTAGGAACTCAAAAGTGCCCATCTTTTGTATCTTATTCTGTTGTCCTTTGCCATGAAAATGGAACTTTCCTCCACTTTTTAACAGGGCTACAGTGAGTCAGCTCTTCTTTGTCATTGCCTCCTTTGGGGCCTCCTCAAAGGCATTTGAACTTCCCTGCTCTGTAGAAACATCTAGAAGACCCATCGGAGCTATGTCTGGGAAGAGCAGCCTGGGGGAGTCTGTCTTACCAGGTGGCCTCGGGAGCCCATTCTGAGGTCGGCTGAGTGAAGGCTATTCTCTTGGGTCTGTGCAGCACTGGCTTCTAAATCATTACTCATGCCAGCTCCTGATTCCTTCCGTGCGAGCCTCCAGCCATTTTTTGTTAACTGCTCAAGAATCTGCCTTCCCTGCTTTGCTGCCACCGTGGAGTGATGTCTTCATCACAGAGGCCCATCTGCACTGGGAGTGAGCAAGCTCCTTAGATCCCCGGCAAATGTTTCATTTTAAGAGCAGAACGCTAAACTCAGAATCTGAAGTCTTTGGATGGACTTTTGCTGACATTTCACAGAGAGTAGAGCCACTTCAGACAAATTCGCTTTCCTGAGAGTACCTCAGTTTCCCCAGTGGGAGGGAGGATCATTTTACTGTTTCCCTCTCAGGCATGTTCCTAATTGAATGGTGACTGTGTAAAACTAAGCTTGAGAGAGATGGAGTCTGTATTTAGCAAGCTTGTTTTCTCTGCTAATGACCTAAGTTCATTGAGAAACCATTTATTGTCATGTGAGCAAAACTAAGTGCCTCCCCTAGTTTCATATCTGTTGAATAACAGCTGCTGATTTTCTTTGGTTCAGCTGGTACTTGCCAAGTTTGCTCTAGGACAATGATGTGGCTTAACCAGGCCCCACCACCTTTCTATGACATACTGAGCCACAGTATCTGGTGAATAAGAGCATAAGTACACAAAGACTAGGGCCCACTGCAGAGCTGGGGTGGGAAGGGTGTGCTCATAACCCACCACAGGGACTGTCAGGGGAAACACCCAACACCATCTTTGTTTCATGGCTTCTTTCCTTGCTGATGCAAAAAAAGATGGGTGAGTGTTGCCAGGGTGGGGGAGGAGGGCAGGCTGCTCTCTCCTACACACAGGGCTTGGTTTCTAGAGTGTATTAACAACCCTGCGGACTTCCACTTTTTGTCTTCTAGATGGAAATATCGCCAGTGAAGACAGCTCCCTCTCTGATGCCCTTGTTCTTGAAGATGGTAGGTTTGTCCGTTCTCTGATTTTAAAAGTGGAATCCAGGTTAAACCCAGAATGGCCTTATAGACAAGAAGAGGCAGGCTGAGACAGTGACTGAACTCTTTACAGGCTCTTCCCTTCCCCAGGAGTCACTGCTAAGCCCAGAGTGACTGCTACCTTGACACTTGTCTTCCAAGGTTATCCAATCTGCAGTCTGTGGGCCACATGCAGCCCTTGTGTTCCAATAGCATAAAAAAATACATGCATGTGTGCTCTGATAACCTGTGGGCCTGTTGGTTGGACACTTCTGCAATGTATGGCCTAAGAGAATTTACTCTTAGTCCAATATGGCCCAGATAAGCCTGAGTGATATTCATGAAATGGTATTTTGTTTTTGTAATAAACAAAGAAATATTTTTGGCTGGCATGATACCTTTAATCCTGTAACCCCAGCACATGAGGGGTGGAAACTGAGGCAGGAGGATCAAAAGTTCAAGGCCTTGAGCAATATAGCAAGTTGACCTTGAGTCAAAAACAAACAAGGGGGGCTGGAGAAATGGCTCAGAGGTTAAGAGCACTGGCTGCTCTTCCAGAGGTCCTGAGTTCAATTCCCAGCGCCCACATGGTGGCTCACAACCATCTGTAATGAGATCTGGTGTCCTCTTCTGGCATGCAGGCATACATGTAGACAGAATACTGTATACATAATAAATAAATAAATCTTTAAAAAAAAACAAACAAGGTTTTGGGAGTATAGTTCACTGCTAGAGTACTTGCCTATATGCAAGGACCTGAGTTCTATCCTCAGGACCAAAATATATATATGCAAAAGAGCCTTCATCATGTGGATCTTCCTTGGGGCAGGGCTGACAAACAAGGAAAGAGATAGACATTGATTTGGGCCACATAACAAAGATTGGGACCGACTGGGAGTCTGAGCTCCAGGAAGGAGTTGGCCTATCTGCTCTCTTCTCTGAGACAGAAGTGGGAATGTCCCTTTTGCGACATGGACAACCTTGGAAACTGTTGTTTTATTTCCTGCTGAATTCTCAAATCTGGCAACTGCCAGGATGTTTTCTTGGTCAGGTCTTAGGAAATCAGAGTTGAAAACCCCTCCTGCCCCCACAGCCGAAGCAAGCATTCCAGACTTGGAACCATTTCCAAGCTATTCCTGTGGCTGTTAAACCAAAACATTGGGCGATGAGGACACTAATTATATGGAAATCTATTAACTGGTAGTTCATTTTTTTGCCCTGTAGGAAAACCTCAGGCAGCCAGTGCAAGTGGCTATTGAGACCAAAATCATAAAAGACCTACCCATGTCACAGTAATAACAATAACTGCCACAAAAATAACCATCGGTCTGGATGTGGGGAAAGCCTGGGGCGGGGAGCTAGCTGCCCAGTTGTCTTGGCCTTGCTGTTAGAAACTGATTGTCAAATGTACCGTCTGCTGCATTAAGTGGATGGGGAAGACATGGTATTCCATGAGAACACCCTGTCCTACCACTGATCCCTGCCACCCTACTCTGCTGAGGAAGTTCCACTGTGCTAGTAGTTCCCAGGGCTGTACTTAGTCATCAGCTGAGACTTCACGATTACAGCTTTGCCCCCATGTCCTAGGCCCCTGACCTCCTGAGAACTGTAATTGCCTCCTCTTGTGTCCTGTGTTCCCATTTCAGGCTCTCGCTTGCCAGGGACTCCTCCTGTCTGACTTGAGGGGCAAAGCCAGAGCCTTTGAATTATGGGGATTGAGGATTAGGCCATGAAAGAATCAAGAGTTGAAAATGGATATAGGATCCTACAAGTGATTGGTGGATTTCCCCCTACGCCCCTCTTCCCAGTGAGCATTCCCTTCTACTCCTGAAGCCACTGCACCTCAGGTTCCCATCATTGTATCTCTTCATAATCCCTTCCTTGTCTCTCCTGTTGCTTTTCCCAGGGTGAAAATTGCCAGAACGATGGTTCTTAAACAGGATTTCACCCTGACACATCTATGTTTAAGTTATCAAACTTTTCTTGTAGCTTTTAGGCAGATCTCAACTCTTTGTCTGGAATCCAAGGTCTCTCGCTATCTGGGCTCACTCAGAATTCCTCCCTCCCGGGCTCTGCCCTCTCCCCCAGCTAAGTGGCATCTCCTGCTTATATGCCCTCCCCATACTTCCCCTCCACATTTCTACCCAGTTTCCTTCCTTCTCTGCCTGCCCAGAACTCATTTCCTTCCAGACTGGCACCTTTTGGTTGGGGATTGTTGTTTTGTTTCTAGTGGAACCAGGTCCTAGATAGCTCAGAATGATATTGAACTCACTGTGTAACTGAAGCTGGCCTTGAACTGCTGATTTGCTTACCTATATCTACCAAGTGCTGGAATTACAGGCCAGAGTCACCATGCCTGGTGAGACGTCTCTTTCTTTGACTAAATGGCTTTGCTTCCTTTGGAAGTCACCCAGCATACAGATGTACTGGGTTGCACCCCAGAGATGCTGTTAGGACTGAGATCTTTTTTTCCCCAAAAACACCTTGATCAGCGCTGAGCATATACCTCAGTGGAGAGCACTCGCCTAGCATGGATGAGGCCCTGGGCTCCATCCCAACATCACACAACTAAGTATGCCAGAAAAGATTATAAAGAATTTAAGTAGCTTGTGGGGGAAGCATGGCTGGTAGAGAACCAGTTTTGCCAGCACTTAATTACACTTGACAGATACACTTTCGATTCATTTTTTTTTCCTCCAACAAATATTTATTGAGTACCTACTGGGTGCCAGCTGTCATTCTAACCCTGAGGACATGCTGATTAACAGAGCAGATAAAATCCTCAGGAGGGTTAACTCCCCCCCCCCCAAAGCAAACAAAGTATGTCTAGTGTCTCTTCAAACATATTATGGCACAGCTCCATGCTAGAGAGTTTGCTTAGCACATCTGAGGCCCTGGGTTCATTCCTTAGCACCAATTTTTAAAAATTAGACCATTAAATACTACATTTACCTGTTTAGTATGAAGGGATCACTTCTTGGGGGCACTGAATCTTCATACTTAACTAAAAGTGATACTTACTGCCCTGTACAAGGCTCTGCCTTGACTTGGATTGACCAGTAGTCGAGGCAGGGTCAGCAGGGTCCTTGGGCATATTTTGATGTGTAGGTCCCAAGGCTCAGATGCGGTGGGTTGGGACAAATCTCTGGGTTTGTGGGAATGGTGACTCTGACCCTTCCCTCCTCTTCCTGTCTTGACAGAAGACTCTCAGGTTACCAGCACACTATCCCCCCTACAGTCTCCGCACAAGGGACTTCCTCCTCGGCCACCATCCTCGCACAACAGGCCTCCTCCCCCACAGTCCCTGGAGGGCCTCAGGCAGATGCACTATCACCGCACCGACTATGACAAGTCACCCTTAAAGCCCAAAATGTGGAGCGAGTCCTCCCTAGACGAGCCTTATGAGAAGGTGAAGAAACGCTCCTCCCACAGTCATTCCAGGTGAGCTGGGTCGGAACACCCAAGTGAGGTTTCTGGCAGAGTCAGAGGGTGGCCCTACACAACGCCCACAATGTCTCTTCCCAGAGGATACTCTCTTCCTTCCTGGACTTACAGGTCGGCTTTATTCACAAAGCCCTCTGCTGTCAGCCTCGGAGAAGTACAGATTTGTCATCCAAAGGTTTGGCTCACAATCAACCTGTTGGCAGATGGCTCTAATGCCATTAAATTCCACAGGAATTAATTAGGAAATTGTAGCCAGCAGTATTCCAGAATGGCAAAGGAGAGTCCCCTTTGCCAAAGTCAGAGGATCCCCAAGGTGGGATCCTAAACCATCTACCAGCTGCCGTAATGAAAGGCACACACTAGCAGCTCATTACTAGGTTCATATCAACACCGTAGAGATGACAACTTGGAAGTTGTTTTAGGTCTGCTTCTGCTGTCCTCATTTTCCTTAATTACACAGCCCCAAGATGGTGCCGAACAGGTATCTTGTATCTTGGAAAACAATACCCTGTGCTGATTGCAGGGGCGAAGGGGACAAAGCCCCCTCCAGTGGGACAGTGAGAGCTGGAGTCCTGGGCAAGCTTTCCCTCCAGTTAGACCCACTGTCCCAAGCTGGTCAGTCCCTACCACTGGGGTCAGGTGCCACATTACATTAGCATGACCAGCATGGCTTTCCTCTGCTTGCAGCAGCCACAAGCGCTTCCCCAGCACAGGAAGCTGTACCGAGGCAGGAGTAAGCAGCTCCTTGCAGAACAGCCCCATCCGAGGCCTCCCGCACTGGAATTCCCAGTCTAGCATGCCGTCCACTCCAGACCTGCGCGTCCGGAGTCCCCACTACGTTCACTCCACAAGGTGAGTCTGCAGGACCTTCAGACTACCCGCCTTTCGGGCCCAAGAACAGGTGAGCTAGTCAGACTGGACGCTCAATACAGATACTGTCCCTATCCGGGGACTTGCGAAACCAGAGAGTCCCAGTCTCCTGGAGAGGACCAAACAAGGATCCTAGTAGGAGTGGAAGCAGAAAAGCTAGTCCAGTTAATGTGGGAAGTGCAGCAGCCTTATACACCCCGGCTAATCTTTGCCCCCCATTCCTCAGAGACCTTTCCCACAAGGCCAAAGTCTATTCTGGACTCATTTTAATGCCTCAAGGTATACATTTATAACGATCAACAGAATGAACAGAAAACGGGCTTCACTGAATCGCATTCCTTTTCTAAATAGTTGTAAAGCCAGATCATGGCGGCCACTGGTTAGGGCTGTGTACTGCTGCCTGTCTGAAGCCTAGAGTCGCTGTGAATTTGTATATGTAGTTCTAGCATTCGGTACCATTATCTATCTCATATTGCTATTGGTGGATAAGCAGAGCGGACCAGAGGCAAAGTCTTGGTACTACCAGTAGGTATTTGAATCCTTCCTGTTTAGGGTTCCATGTTCCACCAATCCTCAATCTTAGAATCCTTATGGGAATTAGCCATTGGCATTCATTTCAGAGCACTATTTGGTTCAGAGAGTTAAATTTTCTATTAGAGATTTTATTGTTACTGATTAGGGTTTTGGTTTTTTGGGGGGGGGTGAGGGGCTTGTTTGTTTTACCTACAATCAGCATTTTAAGGGAGTTAACATACTACTTAGAACGTAGTAATTCTTTGGTTCCCTAAAAAGCAAAAGCCCTGTTTTGGATTTTGGTCAACACCTTTTAGCAGAAACCCTGTGTAAATCCTAGATGTAAATCTACCTCCCTGGCTCCACCTCCAGGGACTCTTAGCTCCCTTCCTCTCCTGGAACCTAGGGAAGTACCTGGCTTTCCAGGGTAACCCATTGGCTAGAAGCCCTGAGTCCCCCTAGGCTTTTACACTCCAGCCCTGTGGCTTTCACAGGACCTTTTGATCCAGAACCCTAAGACCAACCCTGAGATCTCCCCACAGGTCGGTAGACATCAGTCCCACAAGACTGCACAGCCTCGCACTGCACTTTAGGCATCGGAGCTCCAGCTTGGAGTCCCAGGGCAAGCTCCTGGGCTCAGAGAATGACACCGGGAGCCCTGACTTCTACACTCCGAGGACTCGTAGCAGCAATGGCTCGGACCCCATGGATGACTGCTCGTCGTGCACCAGTCACTCGAGCTCAGAGCACTACTACCCGGCGCAGATGAACGCCAACTACTCAACGCTGGCTGAGGACTCGCCATCCAAGGCGCGCCAGCGGCAGCGGCAGAGGCAGCGGGCAGCAGGCGCCCTGGGCTCAGCCAGCTCCGGCAGCATGCCCAACCTGGCAGCACGCAGCGGGGCTGCAGGCGCGGGTGGCGGCGTGTACCTGCACAGCCAGAGCCAGCCAAGCTCGCAGTATCGCATCAAGGAGTACCCGTTGTATATTGAGGGCAGTGCCACACCCGTGGTAGTGCGCAGCCTGGAGAGTGACCAGGAGGGCCACTACAGCGTCAAGGCACAGTTCAAGACCTCTAATTCCTACACAGCTGGCGGCCTGTTCAAAGAGAGCTGGCGTGGGGGTGGCGATGAGGGTGATGCAGGCCGCCTTACACCATCGCGCTCCCAGATCCTGCGGACTCCTTCGTTGGGGCGTGAGGGCGCCCATGACAAAGGCTCTGGCCGTGCTGCAGTATCAGACGAGCTGCGCCAGTGGTACCAGCGTTCCACAGCCTCGCACAAGGAGCACAGCCGCTTGTCGCACACCAGCTCCACCTCCTCGGACAGCGGCTCTCAGTACAGCACCTCTTCCCAGAGCACCTTCGTGGCGCACAGCAGGGTCACCAGGATGCCCCAGATGTGCAAGGCCACATCAGGTGAGCAGAGTGGAGGGACTGCGATGACCTGGGTAGCCTGTAGGTTGCCTAGCCTTCACAGCCAAGAAAGGGAGTCATTTATTATGGAGGCCTTGCTGTGGAATGTGGGAAGCCCGTGGCTCTTACCCCAACACTAGTGTTTCTTCCTTCCTTAACTGGAGCACAAAACGAGCTTTCCATTAGCCCTTCTAGTTAAGGACAGAAAGCCATGTGATGTCAGGTCTCAGGGTTCATCCCGCTAAAGGTGCACCTCTTTCCTGGTGAAGAAAAATTCTCGTAGGTTAGAGACTCAAGTTATAACCTTGCCAAGAACGGTTGGGATGAAAGTGGTTCCTGGATTTGAAACCCTGGGAAAGAAGTGTTTACTCTCTGAACCTGACAGCTGCCCTACATAGGTAGCTTGGCTGCTCATTGCTATTCCAATGAGGTTATGACACTATCACAACAGCGCTTTCAGGATCCTTGATATTGTGTCGCTGAGGTTTGAACCCAAAGCACTGTGCAGTATCAAATCAAGTAAAAGATAGGAGGACTGTCCTTTCCATTAAGAAGTTTCTCTGTGAAATAACAGTGCTAATCACCAACCTGAGCTGAGCACTTGCCTTGGCCACACTGGGGATGCTCATCCGTATACTCATACCACATAGACTGTGGGGAAAAAATACTACAACCCTTGACTCTAGTAGGCAGAAAATGAGGGAGGACCCCCAGACAAATAATAAGCAGTACAAGAATAAGACCAAGGATTGGGGACGAGTGTCACCTGAAAGAGGAGGTAGCACATTCTGCCTCCACATCCCCACCGTCCTTTTCCTCAGGCACACACAGCAAACAAGCTCCAGAGACTAGGCTACAAATGAGCTAGCAGTCCTGAGACACCATGGACTACACCTACACCTTCTTCCTCCTCTGCTTATTTATCTTCCCAGCAAGGTTCTGAGAATGGATACACTGTATGTACCACCTAAGGTCATGATCACTTCTGGTCCTCTTAGATCCTACGGTTAAGTACCAATGGCCAGAGGATAGGAGGGTTTCATTCTCTCAAAAATTGCTGTTCTGTTTGTGTAGATATGCTTTGCTGAATGATAGTGGGCAGATATTATCACTAAGATTTTAGTAAATTGTTTGTATCTGAGGTTGACAGACAGAAGAAAAGGATTCCACCCCCCCCCAAACAATGCAAAGGATGCATCTAAGTAGGATTTACCTAGTGCTGAATTCTAATGAGATTTCTCTGTGTTCCACCATCAGTAAACTCCTAACATTTGGATGAGCTATTAAAAGCTCTATTCATTTGAAGGTTTACTGAAGTAGCAGCAGGTCAATCTGAGACAACAGAGGACTTTCCAGAGGCCCTTCCTACAATAAAGCATGACCCTCACATAGGGCCCACATCTAAAATGCCACAAGGCAGCCCTCCATGCTCAGGTCTCCACTACATAAATATGGGGGCTTCCCATACTGTGCAGTTGAAGAAGCCAACCTGTGGCCTCAGTCAGAATGGAGAAACGTAGTTAGGAGGAGAAAATGTAATTGGGGGTACAAAGGTATTTCCCCACTGTGACTATGGCATGAGGCCACTGAGACCCTGCCTACAAGGTCATGTCTGGCAGTGGTTGAAAGTCTGCCACTGGGTTTGCCACTGTGTTGTAAGCTCCTTTGTCTTACCTGTCTCTCCCTGCCTTTCCCACACTGACTACATATAGCTGCCTTACCTCAAAGCCAGAGAAGCTCAACACCGTCTAGTGAAATTGGAGCCACCCCACCAAGCAGTCCCCACCACATCCTGACCTGGCAGACTGGGTGAGTTGTCCCTTGAAGCTGTTGACTTGGTTCTTCTGGGCTCTGAATTGTATTAGCTAGGAAGAGCACTGTCAGCATTGAGCACATAGTGCTGGAAGGCTGCACCAGCGAGTGCCATGGCGGCTCCCGCGTCCTTCTAAAAGAATCTCCCTGGCCGGGCGGTGGTGGCGCACGCCTTTAATCCCAGCACTCGAAAGGCAGAGACAGGTGGATCTTTGTGAGTTCGAGACCAACCTGGTCTACAAGAGCTAGTTCCAGCAGGACAGGCTCCAAAGCTACAGAGAAACCCTGTCTCAAAAAAAAAAAAATCTCCCTGTGTTGCTGTCACCTCTCCAGCTGGCCAACTGTCTTTGATGGAGATGAATTCTACGTGGTTCTATTTAAAATTCTACGTGGATTTCTACTTAAAAGTAGATTGTGATTCCTGGGGTGTAGGAAGGCAAACAAAGAAGTGGATCCAATTACATTTGACTTGACCTGAAATGCCAAGCAAAACTGTCAGGGGTGGGAGAGAGTACCCTGAGCCAGACATTACACATGCTTCTCAGTGCCGTCACTGTCTTACTACCGGGATGCATCCCGAGAAGAAGGGCTTCTGTCTAGGCTAAGCAGTGGTCTTCATCAGCAAAGGGGATACTGGTACCTTGAGACCTCTCAGTAGAGGCTGCACACAGGGACTGAAGATTCAGCCAATGACGCTATAAGTCGGCTCTCATTTGTAGCTGTAAGTGTGGACTTAGGGCCGAAGCAGCTGCGGCCAGTGAGGATGCTCTGCTCTGTCAAAAGGTCAAGCAGACACGAGTATCCTGCTTTGTTCTTATCACATGCTGTCACTTCCTACCCCACTCCTCTCTTCTGTGGCTGCCTCTTAGGCGTTAGTCTGTCAACACCTGTTGGTTACCGGAAATGGGCCCCATCTCCAGCCCAATCCACAGCTTTTGTTTTGCTGGGCACTTGTCTGGGAAAATCTGACAGCCGTGAGCTGAATTAGAAGAAAGCCACAGCCCCGCAGTTGGCTCCACTGAGTGCTCAGGCTCCCATGCTGGGCACCTTTACTCCTCACATTTATCTGCAGGGAGCTGACACCAGGCTTCTTCTGCAGCCGTCACTGTTGGTGAGGACAGGAGAGCTAACACTGAGTACTTCCATGAACGCAGAGGTTGACAGCTTCTTCGTACATAGATGAGTTTCATGGAATCCTTCTGCTCCCCTGGCAAGGGGAAGTATCTAGAGCTTTTGGTTCATCAGTGAGACAGAGAAAAGTGTCATACACTATGTTTTTCTGGACTGTAGACTAGCCGTTTGGGCTTCACCTGGGATCTTCTTGGGTCTACCCGAAACTGAATTAGAAGCTCTAGGGTGGGCCCACTGGGTGTATTTAAATAAGCCCTCAGGTCATTTTGGGTTCAATGATTGGACACCTACTGAACCATTTCATGCTGTGTCTTGACTCTTTTCAAATTAAGAAAACACATAGTCTACAATATCCATCGTGTTTCTCATGTCCACTCCTCAGTGTGGCTTCTGCCAGTAGTTACCTGTTTTTATTACAAATCGCTGACATACTTGTTCGTACCCATCCTCTGCAGCTGTAGCCTCTGAATCCAGACAGCTTCTTGGCTCAGGGTCGAAGTCTCCCAGGACTGATTTATACAAGACTGGCACATCTGTGTACCTTTAGTGCTAACCCACACCACTCAAATAGGACCCTTGCAGTCCTCTGGGAACCCTCTCAAGTTCCTGGGTCATGCCCAGTTTTATCTGACTCAACTATATGACTGTATCACCTGACTAATAAATAGTCTGAGTTGCAAGCATCCGTCCCACGCCCACTCACTCAAGTGAGCCCCTGGACTTGCCTTCTTTGTCACATGTAGTCAGTAAGGGCACAAGACAAACTGGAAACAAAAAGATACTGTTCTTGAAGTCCGGCGTTTTGCCAGCTCGTGAATAATGTGATAAGAAAACGAGATGATGGGTAACAATTGCCACTGCTTGCCTTCCTACCATAACTAATGAGGTCTTGTCGCTCAGCAATGGAGACTCAGAGTTCTGTGTGACTCTTACGTGTCGGACTCATGGGCATATAGTCATTGGGTCTCTTCAGTGTGTTAATAAGCTACTAATCATGTGTGCCAGTTCTTCTATGTAACATGAACTCTCTTCTCTTCCTCCTTCTGCTTTCCTTTGTTCAGAGAAGCAACAGAAAACTCTCCCATCATGGATGGGTCTGAGTCTCCAACTCACCAAAGTACTGATGAATAGAGGTATCGTAAGGGAACGTTTTGTTCTTACTGCCCACGAGTGTGTGACCCAGATGTCCTGCATATGTGCGGCTTCTGCCCATGTCAGAGTTTCCTGCAGGAAATGTCTGGATGGTGTGGAAGCTATTAATTTTATGTTTTATTTCTAGATACATGTAGAGCTATATGTTCAGATGTGTGTTTTTACGTCAGATGTAGGATGGTCCCCATTCTTCCCAGAAGATCCCCCCCAATAGTATATTTAGACTTTGTAGGCTTTAAATACAAAAAGAGTAGAGGTTTGTTGTTTACCAGGTTTGTAAGTAGTGCCCATAAAAACAGCACCACTGCTGTTTAAAATGCCCAGACTATTGCAACTGCATCCTACCATTGTTCAGTGACAGTGTGTTGCAAATGTCATAGACTCCTGTTTTTCAAAATGTGGTTTGTAAGTCACCACCAACACCTGGGAGCGCAGAACTCCCGGACACCACCACGGCTGCTGAACTAACCGCTGAAATCTGTAAGGCTCTATCATCACAAGCACAAGGCAGTGGGACCTAAAAGTCTAAGCAACTAACAGTACAGCACTGAAATTAAAAAGCACATCCAGGACACCAGAATGATAAGGGCGCCATGCAGAAGTAGGGGGAAAGTTCCAGCAAAACAAAACAGAGACAAAATTGAGCCCTGAGTAAGAAATACCACATAAAAGTATTGAGTGCTCTACAAAATAAAATCAAAATGCTGAAAAGATTCAGACAAGGGATGCCTTTTCGTTCTCATACACGCTTTGTGAGCCTGGCTTTAGAGAACTGCAGCAAAGCGGGGAGGTAGAGGGAAACCAAGATAAAAAGTCACCGGGTGTGGATTCAAGCAGGGCTCCTGGGGGGCAGAGCCAAGGGATACCGTAGAGGAGTGAAGAGCAGGGATTTAGCTTGGAATGTAGGCTAGGACAAGGCCATGAACAATTTTCACAGTTGGCCAAATGTGGATGAGGAAAGCAGGGGAGGAAGAGGGACAGCTCATCCTCTGGTGACAGTGAAGGGACTGGGAATGATGTCACCAGAACATTTTTGAATTTGAGTCACTCTTCCCCTCCAATAAGAAGGGACTAAGATGTGCTGAGTGATGGCAGCGGGTAGCAGGGGAGTCCTGAGTAGCACACTTAAAAGCTCCTATGAGAATGTGGTTCAGTCAGTTCAAAATGGGTAGCAGCAAGCAAACAGCCTGGCGAGCAGAGTCATGCTGACACAGAGATCTTAGCACCCTGGCTTTATGGCCACCGACCTACAGCACTATTCACCAACCCCAGAGTGTCCAGCCAGTTGGCTTGGTAACTTAAATCCCATTTCTCAATTCTTAGTGGGAATGGAGATAAGGCATCATTCAGTACTTAGTGATTACTCCCTTTTTAAAAAAGTGATTCAACCCCAGACTATTTAGGACAAGAAACTCAAACATGTTCTATGACACTGAGCTGTGTGAGAGAGAAATGGTGTTGTTTCCAACGTGTGTTCTGTAGGTGTGACTAGGTGATACTGTGTGAGATATCCCAGGGGAAACAAAGCAATGCATGACTTCGCAGAGCCTGTGGTATGTGTTCAGTGTACACTGTGGTGTTCCAAAAGGCTGGGTCCACAAACTCACTGTCCTTTCGTTTCCTCGGAGCACATCCCAGGTGTCCCTCCAGAAACACTTGTTAGTGTGACCCCTGTATCCAATGTTGCAGTCCGGAAAATGCCGTCCCTAATTAGGCCCACATCGCAATTTTATCAGAAACAAACTTCTAGAAGAATCTAGGAAGCTGTGCCAGTATTCGCTGCATAGGAAAGGGAAGCCAACTCAATAAGCTTAAGCAAATGAGCGTGTCTAAGCGGCTAAGCTGGGCCAGAGCTCACTAGCTGTTTCCAGCCACAGTGAGGAAATAAACACCCTCATGCTCTCACAGCTACTTAGCCATCTCTGAGCCAGTCAGTGAATGTGGCTGGAGACCAGCAGTCCTAGATCACGTGTCCCCTCTGGCAGGTGCAAGGGCACTACGAAGGGACTGTTTCCCCAGAGTGCTGTGTGTTTCCAACTGTCTTTTCCCATTAAAAGTTCTTGGTTCCTTTGACACAGTTTACAAAAGCCAGTTTTGAAGTGAGGAGCCAATGTTTGCAGCATGAGTATAATGTCATTGCTCGTTTACCCCCAAATACAGATACACACAAAGTCCCCCATGACCAGTGTCGTAACGAAGGCCGTGCCTTTGCTTCTAATGCTACATTTAATCAGAATTAACCTCATGCACTTCCAGGGCTCCAAGCACAAGGCTGTCACAGATGTCTTGGGATTTTTCTAGCTTTCGTGAACTTTGCTAGGTCAGATGAGGGATATTTACGAAGTATTAAATATTCAGTGTATTCCCGGAGAAGTGAGCAAATGAGACCGTAGTGAGAGTGGCCGGTGGTCTTCGAGGTTAGCTGACTTGGAGGCTCTGAGATGCTCTTTAGAATGGCTCAGCATCTCTTCCTGGTACCAGGCACAGGAACTAAGGGGCAGTTTAGAAAAAGCTGGAGATCTCTTACATGGTAGGGCTGCAGCCACTTATCTGTGAGAGCTACCTGTTGATACCTAGGACCTGCTCCCCTCTAATCTACTAACAATACTTACCAAAGAACTTTCTCTTTTCTTCTACGTATATTTTTCTATGTAGAGGGAAATTTATTTTGACTTTATACTATTTTTGGTGCTGAGCATCAAGTGCAGGACTGTTGGATACTAAGCACGCTGTCTACCACTGAGCTACAGGCCCAGTCTCTGAATGTTTATAAAAAAATCTTTCATAAAATCACAACATTATTAATTTTAAAAGCATAGCTGGGTGGTGGTAGCACACACCTTTAATCCTAGCACTCAGGAGGCAGAGGTCGATGGAGCTCTGTGAATTTTGTAGACCAGGCTGGTCTACAAAAGCTAGTTCCAGGACTACACAGAGAAACCCCGTCTCAAAGAACAAAAAAAAAAAAAAAAAAGAGCACGTTTTGAATGTTGTTCCAGGACAGAAGTGCAGACCCTTGGGTCCGACGTAAGGCAAGCCACTGACTGTCATGTAGGAAGTCGTCCTCAGCCCTGGCTGCATCTGAGAATCATGTATGGCACTCTGAAAGGTCCCCACAGTTGTGCACAGCCTCGGGCCTGCCCCTCCACCCGCACCCTGAACACAGGCCCGTCTGTACTGCCTCCTCTAACTCACCATCTCTTCTTGGGCCCACAGGAGCTACAGTGATAGCTGCTTCCTGGATTCCTCCCTCTATCCAGAGCTAGCTGATGTCCAATGGTACGGGCAGGAAAAAGCCAAGCCCGGGACCCTCGTGTGAGCCAGCCCGGCCTGTTCTGATCGCCGCACGCCATTCTGAGTCACCTCACTGCCTCTCAGTTGCCTTACCCAGACACACTGTCACCTGCACCAGCTTCGGCCCTTGGCACTTTTTTTCTCCTGTCTCCACATCCCCTTCACCCTCAAAAACCTGACTGAGGAGACATTCTGGAAGGTTCCGATCCCACTGTGTGTCCCCTGGCTCTCTTACCCAGAGAGCCAGACAACAATCCTCAATGGCACCTTGGTGGTTTCCCCCTGCCTTGACAGCCCAGGCCAGGAACTGTCAGGGAAGCCAACATATGCAATTCCTGTGGAAGAGAAGCGCTGGTAAAGAATGGAAAAAAGAAAGACCTATCTGTGCAGAGACTGTGAAGCTGCATCCAGCTGCCACCACAGGCCACTGAGTGCTTCCAGAGGAGGCTGCCTCATGGGGACATTCAGTTTACACCTGAGATAGCCTGTGTTCTGTAGTGAGACAGCCTGCAAGAGTACCTGAGGAGGACCAGCGCTTTAGAGACGCATCGGAGGATCACGAGCGGTTCTATGCTGCCAAAGATTAGACACATTCAACAATAAACAGAGAAGAGGGGCCAAGAGGAACACACTTTCTCTGCAGTGAAATTCCTTTTCAGTTCCAAACTGCTTCTATGCAGCACAAGTGAAAGTCAACCATTTGTAAATCATGTCCTGTCGTGAGCCATCTGCTGTCCCGTCCACTTCTCCCTACCTGAGAGCCTGGAAATGCACCCAATGGGACAGTGAAGATGAAGGAGGCTTGGCTGGCCTGGCAGACACAGAATCTGTCTGTCTGGACATGAAGAGAAACAGAGGCTGGAAGGAGCGCCCTATGCAGGGGCCTCAGCCTGCACCTCCGAAGCTGCTTTCCTTTTCGGATTAGTCAGAAGCTAAAGGTGATCATTGCCAAAAGCAGGTCTCACTCCTTAAAACAGCCAGTAAAAGTGTAACCTTTCTTTTTTGTACAAGGCGTTTCATTTTCTTTTTTATGGGAAACCAAGGGAAAAAGCACATTGCGGTCTACTCAAGTGTTTTACTGTTGTGGCTCATTTTGTTTGTTAGCACTTGTGTGACAAAGAACTCAGATGGACCTCTCCTGTGTGTCATTTAGTAAGAACCCAAGTATGCCCTTAGGTAGGAAGATTTTTTTTATGTGTCTACCAGCCGGCAGGCAGAGCAGAGTTGAAGCAACTCGGCTCCCAAAGGGCCCATTCACCTCCAGCAGTACCCATGACTTTCATTTACCACCTCTGTCCACAGATACCAAGAGGATAAAAGAAGGCAAAAAAAAAAAAAAAAAAAAAGCATGCGTGCAAGCTGCTCGTTTACATGTGTTTTGAGCTATGCTTAACACACAACAAAAAGCCATCAATCTTCAAAGGCCTCGAAATGTTATACTAACTAACCAGTGAAGAGTCTTAGCTGGGTTACTCAAGATGGCACAGAGTTTCCATGGAGATAGAACACGTGAATGTAAGTGGGCCTTGGGGTCGCCTTTGTGATGACTTCCTGTGGGAGAGGCATCCAGGAACAGGAGCCAGGGGGTGGGAGCACCTTCTGTGGGAAAGCAGATCTAAAGTTAGCTGTGGCATCAAAAGAAAGACCTGTTGTTCATGTATGTGAATCCGAGAACAACAGTAGACTCCACCAGCCCAGGAGGGAAGGACTAACCCTGTGGCTTGGAAAGCTCTGGAAGTCAAGTGGGAGCATTTCCACAGTCAGAAGCATTCATACCATGCGGTCTTAGGCCTCCTCCGCCATTTTCCTATGGCCCACTCAAGGCCAGGTACCCCAGCGCTGGGCATGGCTGGCTTGATGATTCCAGCTTTCAGAAACAGTACTCTTCCCGGACACTTGTAGGCGTAACTCTACAGGATTGATAGGAACTGGATAATGGTACAAATTAACCTGGGGCTTGATGGAGATGGGGGCTACCTTTTTTTGTTCCTAGTATGATGATCAGAGCTACAAGAGGCAGGTTAATTTGGGGATTTTCCCCCTTTCCTTAATAGGAAATGTGACACATCAGGTCAATTTTTTTTCTTCCAAAAAGAGATGCCTGAATAATTAGACTGAACTATGGTGCAACAGGAAAAGTCCAAAGGGAAACAAAGAATAAGACAAGGTTACATACCATGTATACAGGTTATAACATAGACAGCAGTTTGAAAATCAGTTCTGAATTCGGTTGGAGCAACAAGAGGCAGAAAGAATCTAAAATGTAATACATTTGGGGAGCAGAGAGGAATTGTATGGGAGCTGTGAACACCATCAGGAGAGTCTGGTAGTAAGGACCGAGATTAAGTAAAACAGGTTTTACTGTTTAGCTGTGTTCAGTTAACACAATGTACATAATAAGCCTAAGTCCTTTGAGACGGACAGACACGGTCAGCGTGGTGGGGAACACTCTAGGTGTTGTATTCAAGCGCCTGCAAATGCTTTACACATCCCTATTTCTTTAAAAGAAGATGAGATATGAGGCCCCCAGTCTGATCTAACGCCCCTATTGGATTCGTTGGGTACATGTAAGAAATTGCCTGTTTCAGCCAGAAGACTATGTTGTGAGCCAGGTTGGTTTATTTTGTTATATGCAGGTGAGTGTTGAAGCTGTTAAAATCCCAATTTGTTTTCATTCAGTATTAGTTTAGTTCTAAATATAGCAAACCTCATCCAGGTGCTATCAGATGACCAATTACTGCTTAGTTAACTAGGTGTAAAATTTTACATATCCATTCATGTCAATAGTTTATTACAAGTTGTGTAAAATGGACTCTAGTTTAATAATGGGGGAAAGATTAGGTTGCTCCTGAAACTGACTGTAGAGCATGTAAAATGATTTTACTGGATTCTGTTCAACGGTAATCAATGAAAAAGATGTATGTTGTAGACAAAGTTGCAGAATTAAAAGAGAAATCTGCTTTTAATTTATTCTTTTTGTATTAAGAATTTGTATAGTACCTTTACATTTTGCAGAACAGTGTTGTCAACACTTATTAAAGCATTTTCAAAATGAAAACACCCCAGCTGCCTCTTGGACACTGTTTGTTTCTAAATGATAAATGTGCAGCCATGCTCCAGAAATCTGTGTCAGATGCACTGGGCTCTTTTTTAAAAACAAACATCATCAGTCTACCCGTGGTATTCCCCAAATATATGTGTATGGAGGGGTGTGCGACACCCCCCCCCCATCCCCACACCCAAACCCAGACTCACTCTGCAGTTCATGACAGCCTGGAACTTACTGTATAGCCCAGGGTGGCTTTAAATTCACACTCGTTTTTGCCTGCAGCTTGAGTGCTGGTATGCACCACACCCAGCTATGCATGGTATTGTTGGCTTCCAGAAAGAAAGACAAACTTGCTGACTTCGTAGAGGCTAGCATTCTGTTAAATTATCTACCTCTAAATCATACCATTGAAGCAACAGCCTACTGCATTTACAGAAGTCCCCCAATTCAGGCATACAGCTACTTACTGTCTTGCTTTAGCAGACTGCTACAACTGTATCCCTGACCCCTAACCTGACAGAGACATCTCTTTCCTAGCAGGAAACGAGAAGTCTAGCCTTCAGGAACACCCTGGATGGAAAGCCCTTCCTGATCACTAGAGTAAGGCTAACGCTTGCCAACAAGAGTAACAATGCACTAGCCGCTAGACCTGTCTGAAAGCGAGCTAAAGGAACAGTGGTGACAACTCCCTGAACTCTGGCAACTGCCTCAGAAGCTTCTTAGGAAAGTATCTGAGCATCTCAAAATAATCTACACTAGAAAAAAAAAGACCTCTTGTTATGCATAAAAATGTCAGAAATGAGCCTATGCCCTAAACTCCACACAAAAACAACTGAAACCCAGGAAGATGGCACCGTCTCATGCTTCCTGTTCTTTTTACGTGCGTGTGTGCGCACATGCACACACAATTCCTTTTCCTCTCTCTTTATGTCAACAAGGTAATTCTGGTTTCTATTTTGATTCCTAGAGAACACAAACACCCTAATCTTGTAGAAAATACTAAAAATATCCAGCCCTTGCCATCCCAGAATATATGTTTAAAAAAAACACACAAAACTATCCAAAGAGGAGTGTGCACTCCTCTCTGCTCACCACTTGAGGACTGGTGAGCAGACAGTGGCCTCCATCTTGGCACTGCACACTGGCGCAGAACCCATGTCCCCTAAAGCTTAGGTGCTCATGGATAAGGCAAAGAAGCACAGGATCGATATCTCAAGAGCAAGGGACCTCTACCAATATGAATCCAGACTAAGCCAATTTCCAAAGAATTGACACAAGACACTAGACAGGAGCTCTCATTCAGATCTTGCTCAAGGAGTTGGCCTCTGTGAGGGCAGGAAAAGGTGGAAGAGGTACTGAGGTATATAACCTGCCTGGCTTGCACTACGCCAAGCTCCCAGCAAAGTCACTTCTACTCAGACAAGATCAGAAAGGTCTACACTGCAATGCTGTCGACAGGTGGCCAATAAGGTCTAGAGGTGCACAAACAACACACATACACACCCTGAGATGACTCCTCGTGGTGCCAAATGCATCGTCAATTCTCTTTTGTCATTTTATTCAACTTACCAGCAGGCGCTGGATGCAGACAGTGTTCCTTGCTTGACTTGTTTGGTCCTTCACGTGGACCATACTCTCCTTATCTTCATCTCCCTGACCTTGAAGTGTCCCACAGCTCTGTTCTTGGACTCCCTTACTCTAGACAATTACTTGGGTTTTTTTTTTTTTTTTTGGCTTCCTGTATTTCCTCATCACTATTACAAAATATCTGAGAGAAACAGCCTGAGGGAAGAAGGATTTATTTGCCTCAGTTTTAGAGACTTCAATTCCTCATCGCAGGTTAGGTGTGGTGGCAAGTCCTTGCGAGCGTGGGCATCTTGCTTCTTGGCTGACCAGAACACAAAAGGCAATACTGGAACAAGAGGCAGATCTAAACGTCAAAACTACCTCTAGTGGACTACTTACACCACCGAGGCCCCACATCCCAAAAGCTCCATGACCTGCCAACAGAGCACAGCTATCTGGGGACCAAGCATTCAGTCACATAAGCCTACTGGGAACACTCAAACCATTATCACGCATATCTGACCTCATGGTTTGCTATGGCGCCTTTATGCCGACGACACTAGTCTTCTGCACCCATCCTGAACCTCTTCCCTCAAGCTGTACCTCCTACTGCCGCCTCAGCAGCTAGATTTTTAACGTGATGATGTACAAAACTGGACTCTTGCCCATCCCCTCCAAAGGTGCTCCACCAACAGCCTTCCTTCTTGACTTAGAGGCAGATCCACCCTCCTAGCAATCATCCCTGACTGTTCTTTTTCTTCCCACATCTGCAGTAAACAAAACAGATATGAATGCTCATCCTGGAAGATTTATATTTCACTGTGGGAGACGGTGGGAAAATAAAAACTCAATCATTTACCAGAGAGTGACAGAAAAGCAGGGACAGAAGATTCAGCCAGGACAGAAAGGGCAGCACCGTTTCCTCCAGGTCTAGTGAGAAGAAATTCCAGATACGGTTCTTAAGATTGCTTCCAAATTCAACTGGTGCGAGAAAAAGGTGAAGCCACCACACAGGGAGAGAGGCAAGAGGGAGTCAGGATACAGCGACCTCAAAAGCATTTGAGGAAACCTGTGAGCCCTAGAATCAGACAGATTCGGCTTAAAGGGATAGGAGACCATCTTCTACCTCCACAATGTGCAAGGGTGTGCATTTTCCCACACACGTGCGCTTATACTCAGACACATACAAATAAACCAGTAACAAAACACTAGGATTTTACAGCAAGTACAAACAATCCTAGTTCCCTCTTCTTCAAATTCTATGCTCTTAGGAATGCCACTATAATGACACTATTAAACAAGAGAAAAAAGTGACATTGAAACTGATATACTGGGCTGGAGACGGCCCAGTGGCTAAGAGCACTTGCTGCTCTTGCACAGGACCCAGATTCGGTTCCCAGCACCTATACAGCAGCTCATACCATCTGTAACTCCACTTCTGTGGGATCAGACACTGTTCTGACCTCCAGAGGCGCCGCCCAAATGTGGTGTGCATGTATATGTGCTAGCAAAACAGGAACATAAAATTAAATCTTTTATAAATTTTTTTTAAAAAATGACATGTGACTTGATTTTTATGGGATCTATTACATAAAAATAGCTGAAAAGGTTATAGCAATATCCAAGCTGGTCACAAGAATACATCTCTTCCATTAACAATTATTTAGCATAACAGTCAGTCTCAGAGACATACAATACCCATGTCTAAGAGAATGTATACAGAAGCAAGAAATGGACAAAGCTCAACAGTGAACAAGAGACACAAAGTCAGTCTTGATTAGGTCTTCATAAAAGGCTCTGAATGCAGGAGAGGCACTCAGCTGAGTTGGTCATCATGCAAACACAAGTTAAATCCACAGTGGAACACTAAGTTAAAGTGAAGGTGACAGAAGACACTTCAGATGTCATCAGATATAGAGAAACCAAACTCTCAAATCCCCAAAGCAGGCACGTGCACTAGTATCAGCTCCACGGGACTCCTTGAAAGGTCTCCTAGAGCTGAATGTTTAAGTACCTTACACTCACCTTGGTACAGTCGCTACAGAAATTTATGTTCAACAAGAAATGCATACATAGAGTTCATGCAAAGTGGAACTACATCAAAGAGTAAATACTAGAAACCTAAAGTTCCACTGAACAAGTCAAGCAAAGGATATGATCTCCACATTGGGAAGACACATAAACACAAAATCAAGCAAATCTAGCTTATCTGAGACTTACTTAACAAAGTACTCAACACTTTATATCTGTTAAGTTTCATACCAACTCTTTTTTTGTTTTGTTTTGTTTTGTTTTATCGAGACAGGGTTTCTCTGTGGCTTTGGAGCCTGTCCTGGAACTAGCTCTTGTAGACCAGGCTGGCCTCAAACTCACAGAGATCCACCTGCCTCTGCCTCCCGAGTGCTGGGATTAAAGGTGTGCGCCACCACCGCCCGGCTCATACCAACTCTTAAGTCAACTGTTATCTGTGTACTAAAGAGGAGTAAACTCTTGTTCTACATCACCAAAAAAGTTTCCCTCCTTAGTCAGCAGGTGATTCCTTGTATCAGTAGCTTTCACAATGTATTAGTAAGCTGTCAACTGAGAGGCCACAACCAGCACATACTTTTAAAGAAACACAAGGGCTGGAGAGATGCTCAGTTGGCAAAAGCATTTGATATACAATCATGAGGGCCACCTGGGTCTGAATTCCTAAAATCCACACAGAAGCTGGACACATACACAGTAATGCACCAGTAACTACAGTGCTTCTACAAAAGGAGGGGAGGTGGAGAAGAACCCCCAGAACCTTGTGTGCCAGCTAACCTGGAGCATGTAGAGCTCATCAAAACATGAGATCCTACTGTCTCAAACAAATTGGAAGATGAAGACTGCCTGAGGTTGTCTTCTGAGATCTTCACATGTTGCAACATGTGTGCACACACCCACCCACCAATAACATCAACAACCACCAACAAAACACCAAAAAAAAAAATCAACAAACAAAATCCAGACTAGGAACACATCCAACACGGCCAGGCAGTGCTTGTTCCTGTCCTATGCATGTGTGTCTATATGATACTGGGCCTTGAAGCATTCACTGTTTGCTGTGCGTCAGAAACACTCCAATCTACAACTTCAACTCCTTCACAGGACAGAAAGTCTCCGCCGAGCCCAGGCTGCAACACCCATAGGTCATAATGTTTTCTGAGTCTTCAAAGAAGAGCACTCCCCGTGCAAAGGCAATTTGGTTTTGGCAGATTGTAAAACTGCAGCTGCAAGCCTGTGGGAATGACTTAGATGCCATGCAGGAAGCTTAGTGAATGAAGCTGAGATCACTAAGTAACACCCAAAAGGAAAATGGAAACTCTGGAGCCAGAGCCGCTGCTCTCCTTTGCATGAAGGTATGCACTAAGCTTGGCCACTGAGGTGGGACGGGGCAGCTGACAGTGATTTCAGAGCAGGGCTTAGGGACAGGGAAGATGCTAAACAAAGAGAAGTGGCCTAGTTAAAAATACAGCCATAATCGGCGGGGCATGGATTAGTTCAAGCATGCTGGGTAAAGTACCCCAGTTTAAAATGTGGAAAATACACAAATAGTCAATGTTGTAGTAGTAAAGTATTTTCGCCATCATCTAAATCCTTTTTTGTAACAAGCAGAACTCCAGAATCTTGGCTGGGTTAGCTCCCACACAGCTTCTGCTGCTAGCCAGCCACACAGCACTCCCTAGCTATTCCACACCCCAGAACTTGCTTTTAAAATTTCAAAAGACTTCAGGTTATTGTTAACCATTAAAGTTCCAGTGGTTAAAATTCAGTCAGTGCAACTGCAGAGCCTGTGATGAAAACCAGTTACCACAGCAGTTTCCCAAAGTGACCCTCTGGAGATTGTGCTGGCCTCGGCTCTCTGGACAGCTGGAAACTCTTCCATCAATACACCGTGAGAAAGTGCTTCTCGGCTCAAGAGTCTCAACATGATGCCATACCATAAATTTCTAGAGGATAAAGTTATGCTTTCAGGGGCTTTGTGGGGGAAGACTGCAGCGGGGAGGAGGTACAATCTATTAAATTATCCACTCAAGATGCCCAGACAGAAGAAACTTAAAGCTCAACTCGAGATTCCCTTTCATTCACGCCTCCCTTCTGTGCTGAGAGGCATTAGTGGGGCTGTGGGCCAGGAAAGGAACTAGACATGAATGCCCAAATCTAAGTCCCACAAAGACTGAAAAAACCTATCTCATCTTTCCCAGAATTCCTTTCAACAGCAATAACAAAGGTTTGCATTCCGAAATGATTTACTGAGGTCAAACTCCAGAGTGGTTCAAGTACTGACTAGGTTAAAAAGCACCAGAAGGAAGGGCTCCAAACTACAAGTTTCCCAGTCCCTGCGGCGCATGACAGATTCCCCAGTTCTGTTCCTGATCACTGTCTGCCTCCTTCTGCTCTCTCAGGACCTCACTCTCCCTCCCACAATATCTCCACAAGGCCCCTACTTTATTTCCTTAGTCCCCATCCCCCAAACACTAAAATCACTGCTATTCTAGACTGCCCCCTACAGGCTGTTACAATGACAAAAATCCTGTCAGCTGAGAGTGACACTCCTAGGAAATGAGTCTCCAATTACAGGGTCTCACCTTCCACCACGTGACTGCAGAAACTATACTCTGGAACACTAACTTGTGGGTCTCTTCCCCAGCCAGTCACACACAGGACAATCTTCTTTTGATCTTCAGAGAAAACGAAGGACACTAATCTATAGCAGCATACAACATCCAAAATAGTACATGAACTTTAATGCTTAAGTATAAAAATGGGCTCTTTGTTGGGTGGCTTTACCTAGCCACAGGCCAATATAAATGTTCTGAACACATATAAGACAGTCTAGATCAAACTGATTAAGTTACGGCATTAAATGCATTTTCAATGGACTGTGTGTGTTCACCTAATCCTACATTGAGTCAAGGAGCACCTGCACTCATTTCTGAAGGAAAAAAAGTGTTTTTATTAAATTTGAATACAGAAAATCCCAGTTCTTGTGAATGGAAGGACGGGGAGGCAGGAAGGAATATAGTTAATTAGAACTGTGACTGTTTAAAAGGAAAAGTATATCTTTATTGTTTTAAAAAATCTGAAACAAAATATAGAGTATATGCAAAAGTAAAATTTCCATGACTTGAATGAAAGATCATTTTCTACATATCCCAATCTATAGAGCTTCTTTAATTTCAGATATGAAAATCTTTTCTGAAAGCCACATATTTGAACATGCTTCCTTCCACCCAAACTCAGAAAGACTAAAGTCACATCACAGTCCTATAGAATACGTACCCTCCTCTTAAAACAGAAACAAGCCCACACTGATCAAGTTTAGGAAGCACTCAAGTCGCATGATACAGTTTCTTCTTCATGTGGAATATTAACAACAGAAAGGAAGACAACATAAAATCACTTACCATGCTGTGACCTGACAGCGAATAATGAATAAGTTATTATCCAGTAATATTCATAATAAGGCATTACCCTGTAATAGTCATAAAGACCTTTGTAACAAAACCACATGTCACAGGTAGGAATTTTTGCACATCTCATTGAGGTTTCTCTTTTGTCAAATAAATCCCCCAAAATTCTACCCAATTTAATCATATGAGAAGACTTCTACAATGTGTGTGGGGTGAGAGTAGGGAGGAACGAAGATGACGCTGATTTAAACCAAGACAGACACCTACCTCCCTGCAAGTAACTCAGAGACTGTCCTATCTATGCACAGCCTTGGACCTCAAGAAGCCAAAAGCGGTTTTCACTCTTTCTAAAGAGGGACCAGAATAAGCAACTGTGACTCTAAGCCACCTCCAGCAGCCTCAGGCTCCCACTCCCTGCACTTCTAAACCTGGACCTAGATGCAAGTAAAGACAGGAAAAACTTAACGTTCTATCATTTACTACTTGCTGCTAATACAATCATTTTTGTTGTTATTACACAAGCACATACTATCCCATTGTAGCCACAGGGCAGGGCCCATAGCGGTCCTTGGTCTACACTGTAATAAGAATATATGCCAGGCAATAAGGATCTCTTGTCCTCCCCCAGGCAGCAGGCTCAGCATTTTACTTACACAATAACAATGTTATTATTATCATCAATGTCAGAGAAGGAAGCCAAAGCCTGGCAAGATGAAAGCACTTGTCCACCGCTGTTCTGTTAGTGCATGGAGCCGAGAAGCTGCCAGCCCTCGTGTGGCCCACCACTCTTGCTTCTCTAACGCTCCCACCCAACCTGTCAGTCAGCGCTGCAGCAGGGAGTGGGCACGATGATCAAAGGTCGACACTGTAATACCTAGAGCAAGTCCTCATTTGGTGAGATCAGAGTGAGGACTGAGTGTGGCATGGCGAAGCCAGAACCTCTGCCCTCTTCGGCTTCCCCATCTTAAGGCTGCCACTCTCAGCTGACCCCAATGTCCATCTCTTCACCCTCACCTGGATGCGCTGGTGGTCTGAACGTATGCTGGTGTAATTTACCGTCTTTGCTTTAATCCTATCTGTCCAGAAAGATGATAAATAATAAATTTACTCTGCTTAGAAACAAAAGCAAGTCTGAAACATAATAAAAATAACACTTACAGTAACATTTACATTCTATTGCAAGATGACAAAAGTCCACAAAATATTTAAGAACTGTAAAGGAACATTTCAATGGCACCACAAGTTTGTTGAAATAAAAAAAAATATTTTTTTATAAATATCACATAAGAGGAAATGTGCAAATCATGATAATTTACAGAAAGTTTAAACCTGACCTCAAATGTTTCTAATTCTCTAATGACATATTTTGGGTCTTGGGGAGAAAGGTCATTTCAAACCCCCTTCTGGCTGTTGTTGTCTACACATCTACACTATGGATAACAGCGTTAGGGCTTAATTTCTCAACTGATTAAAATGAAAACAACACACATAAATGTGTTACAAATCTAATACCATATGAAAGCCAACACAGTTCTTAAAACCAACAAGACTTGCATCCGATGGCACTCTGCTGTGGACCTCCTCCTCTGCTGCTGTGGAAAGGCCAGAAGTCCGCACGCTGCTTGCCTAGGCTTCCTGCTACGTGTACGTTAAATGCACAAGGTACATACATCTCATAGTGCATTATACTCCACACATTTGGATGGATCCGTAGGAAAGTGCTTTTGGCAAATTGTCATTAACCTCTTCAGTCCCTAAGAACAGAAAATAAAGGTTCATTATGACACGACTGAACTAATTCTACCTGCCTTTCTCTGTAGTATTTAGTCAATGTCCCTACCAAAATAAAGCATCACCATCAATTCTACTCGGAAGGATTCCTAGATCAATATTTATTCATGGGCACTGCTTATCACAACACCGTCAATGAAAAAATATGCATTCTACAGGGCTGTCATGTTAGCCATTCTGAGTCAGGGTGGAGAGAAGCATGTTCAAGGATGTGGTTTTCTCAGAAAAGTTTTCCCTATCTCCAGAGTTAAAGAAGCTATATAGAAACTACTGGGATAAATGAAAAATTATCTCGTCTATTCAAGTCATGGAAATTTTACATCTATATAATTTTTTGTTTAAAACTTTTTAAAACAAAAGAAACTAGAAGGAGCAAAGAAACCTGAAAATAATACAGTTTTCCATCTATATTTGAATATATGAACACTCAGACAAATGGAGCATTTACAGCGGTACAGTGCACTAACTCTACCACCTGACAATTCAGCCCTCCTCAATCAGGTTCCAAGAATTAAGCCCAAAATGCCCAGGACAACCACTGAAGGTGATGTTTCTCTTTCAACTTATCCTTTGGTCTGACCTTTTAAAATTCTTAGTTGGCTATAAGATTTTAGTGATTTTTTTCTTGGCTTTCTCAACCACTACTAGGTTAAAAAATATCTTCCAAACCTGTATACAAATTCTTTGTATCCTTACAAACAGGCCAGGACAATGGCAGAAGCTTACAGAAAGCTACCATAGATCTCTCTATAAGAACAGACTAGAGAAGAATTTAAATCAGAAAATAATCTTACTAATTGTTTAATCAATTTCCAAATTTTCCTGTTTGCAAGAAATGTTTGTTAAATGCCTTACTAAAATCTTTATAACATTATTGGCTAGTTATTAAAACAAGGACAGATAACAGCAGGGTTAAATTTTAACCCATACCAAATTTTTAACCAAATTATTTTAAGGCTTCTCATTTAAGTTCACAAAAAATTAAAACCACCCAGTTCCCATCACAGTAAGAAAAATAATAAAACTTAGGTATAAATAGTAACACTGGCTATAAATGAACATGTAGCATATTGCCTGGTATGTTAGGTTGTATTCTTCTCAAATCCATCTTCTTCTAACTGACATGATTGGACAACTTTAAACAAGAGATTCATGACCCAGTGGGAAGAAACTATAGGGCACAGTTATATGAAATAGTAACAGAAGAAAACAGCTGGAAATCTAGAAAGAAAGCATTAAAATAGCATTGGATACCTAAAATTCCATTATTTAGAAATCTTAAACTCTAAATATTCAAACAACTTTAGTTTTGCTTTTGTTGTCTATAATTTTAGACAGGGTCAAACAAGCAGCCCAGGCTGGTCTGGAGCTCACAACATGTTTACTGTTGTGCCCATACCAAGTAACTCTCATAAACTCACTGAAATGGTCAAACTAAATCAGTTTGTTCTTAGTAGAAACTGCTAACACAGATATCAACTACTGTGAACTGAGCTATGATCTAATAGACTCAATATCTGGAACATGATGTTGAAACATTCTGAGTCTTTCCCAGAACCAAACATTGTCCATGTCAAGCTCGTTAAGAATCAAGATGTGGAGAGGTTATCTTTCCATTGATTTCTGTGATAAAGAGGCTTCCCAGCAGTGGGAAGGAGAGCACGTAATTTACTTTGCTCCTCATATTTCTCCCACTAGCCAGATATCTGCTTTAGGATAAAGAACTTCAGTTCCATGTGATGTGGGATTCCCCTCTGTATGCTATGAATATGTTTTATTACCATTGGTTAAAAAAGAAGTTGCTTTGGCCTATGGCAGAATATAAAATTAGGCAGGAAAACTAAACAGAATGCAGGGAGAAAGAAGGCGGAGTCAGGCAGATGTCATGTAGCTGCCCAAGAAGAAAGATGTGAGGTAACCACAAATCTCAAGGTAAAACATAAAATAACAGAAATGGATTAATTTAAGATGCAAAAGCTAGCTAGAAATACACTTGAGCTGTTGGCCAGACAGTGTTGTAATTAATTTGTGTGATTATTCGGGTCTGGATGGCCAGGAAACAAAAGCACAGTCTCCTTTCAAATCCATACTCCCAACTTCCCCTACTGTTGAGCTCTAATCGTAAGTGTGCAAAATTTGAACTGTAGCTATGGAAACACACATAACATTACTGATTTGGCGTCTCTAAGTGTCCTGACAGAATAGATGGAAGAGAGGTGCAGTTAGGAAAGATGAGACACAAGGGCTTCAGTCAGCAGCCAAGCATGTCATGAACTGTTCTGAACAAGGAGTCAGGGAACGTTCCCTAACTAGAACTTCAGGCAAGCTGCTCCACAGAGAGACATTTATGAGGTGCCTTTACACTCAAGAGTCTAAGAACAGGCACAGTCACAAGCCCTAACCAGGACACTACTATAAATCCTTGTAATAAGTATTGATAGGTTAGCATGAATTTTTAACAGTGTGTCATTCTCACGACATGTTTCAGGTTTTGTTTTTCCCAAATGGAAACAAGTCTTTTTAGCTAGAGTCTCTTAGCTTCCCGTTTCACATTGCTGTGGGTGGATAAGCAGGACAACAGTGTAACTCATAACAAGCAAACAGCTAAGAGCCATTGATATTTTAACCAACTTCTAAAAACACAGGATTTCATTCAACAGCCCTGGGCACAAACTTGTAATCCTTCTGCCTCAGCCTCCTGTGGACTGATAACTCTACAGTCATATGTGCCACCTGACTTTATATTCTTATAAAAACATATTTGTCTGAACAGCTGTTTTAAGTATTGTCTACTGTATATCAAACACTATGCTAAACTCTGGGAGAAAAAAAAAAAAACAAACAAGTCAGGAGGAAAACAAGAAAACTCCACTCCGAGTAATAAGGCAAGACAGACAAGATCCATGCATCCAACAGTGGTAAGAGCTGTGGAAACAGCGAGGGCTGTGTGTGGCTGAACTTTTGACTCTGACATTAAGAGAGCTAATATCATACTGAGCAACATAAGCTGTATTTTAACTGCAACAGTGTAGGTGCTGAAGAGAATCAAAGGCAACAAGGACAAACTCGGAGGAGACACTGCAAAAATTCACAGAAGAGAGGTTGGTGGCTGTCCCAAATGGCACCTAGAGGAAGACAGTCCCCAGACCTTTCAATATAGAATTCACTGCGATTTGAAAGTAGGAAGTTTATGAATTGTGACAGACAGAGAAAAGGACAATCCTGGGGTCTGATTTATGCTGTTTAAAGTAGCAGAGATGGGCGTAAAATTAAAGTATTCATCAGCCTTTACTCCTTCCTACCCCCAACTTCAGGGCACAGAGGCAAACACTTCCATACCTGTCAATGTCCTACAACAGCCCGTGCTTTTTCTCCTGGAAGATCACCTGACTCTATGAAATTAGGAGGATCTAATGGGCTTATGTTATGCCCACTGGCCCCATGCATGTATATTTTCTTACCCATCCTCCTTTAATCACAGTTCTAAGTGAAAACTACGTTCACAGCTATCAGAAATGTCACCCATGCATCCTTTATGCAAGCTACACGGTACTATGATGACCACTCCTTTTGTAGGTCTGCTCCCCTTTAAAGTTCATCTCTTCCATTTTGTGCTGGGATCGTCCAGTCCCTCTGTTCCATTCTGTTCCTTTTCATGTACTGCTACCGCCAGGACATCACCTTCAGCCTTGGAATTCCTCTCACCTTGCTCTACGCATGATTGCAATTCCTGGATTGTGTGGTTTGCTTCCCTCATTTTAGTGGAGGCTATCTTCAGACAGAAGGAGCATACTACCAACAGAGGTAAGACAGGCTCAAACCTAACCCCATGTCTTACAAGCATGGGATTGAGAACATGCCTTTCTGTCTCAGGGCCACATGTGCCAAAGAGAAATGGCGGTATCCTCCTCCTACTGCTGCCTTCTGGAAGAACTGTGAAAACTGTGATTAAGACTCCAGGGCTCTATGTCAAAGGTCACATCTGTGAAGCCTTGCCTGCCAGAAATGTCATTACCCTAACTCCTTTATAATTCAAGGGACTTCACTCCGTTCTAGTTTAGGCACTCCTAATGAAAAGAGGCACGATGAGACTAACTCCTGTAAGTGATCTGCTCTGTCTAATCTGGGGAAGATTCATTCATATGGTCATCAGGTGGTTATTGCGGAGGTTGACCCGGCCCATTTCCTCTCAGGCATGTGGTTGAAACTGAGGTTTGCTGAGGTAAAGCATCTACTGCTTCCTCTCATCTGAGCTGCTGAAAGCAACACTGCAGATTCCATCAGCATGCTAGTGCTCCATGGTATTAAAGGGCAGCAGTGTGTAAAATGCCAGTGCGTTTTCTTCTGAAAATGTAGTGTAAAATACACCACCGGAAAGTACCGCATGGGTAGGAGTTCTTACCATGCAACAACTTGAAAATTACCTCAGCCATGACCTGGATGCTTCAGCATGAAGACACCTGACTCGTAAATGTGTCATGCATAATCTGAGGACTAACATACAAAGAATACTCACCAATAACTATACTGTGGTGTATATAATGAGCAAGTCAAGCTGTGATCACCTACCGGAGGAATGAAAGTTCTTATTATATTAATTTTGGCAAGAAATGAGTATATTGGAAATATATAAATAATATGAATAAATATACAAAATGTTCCACAAGGCTGGGCAATGCTATTACAGATAAAATAGCCAAAGCCTGAGATAAAATGTTGGGATACCAAAAAATTCATGAATTTAAGATTACTGAAAACTTGCCAGAGGGTCTTAAGGAAGGACATTTGTGCTTGTGTGATGGCAAAAGCTTAGAAAAACTTTTTAGGATGACCATCTGTGTGGCAGGTGCAGGAAGGACACCAACAGGAAGCAGGGCAGAAACTGGAGCTGATAATCCAATGGGCAGGTCCAAGAACTTCACAAAGGGCTGGCAGAGCTCAGGCCCAACAAGGGGATAGTACAAGACCCTAGAGTTGGCTGGCAATCTTGAGACTGTAGCCAGGACACACTCTAAAAAGGCATGAGAGAAGAGAAACAGCATGTCTGGAGACAGCCACTTGGGGGAAGCAAAGGCCTGAGGCAGAGGGATGCAGCAGTAACTCTGTAGAGAAAACACACATCTGAAACTTGTCTCACTACAAAATAACCTCCTGTTCCTTCATACCCACCCCATGGAAGCCACAGGGAGAAGGAACCGGCCAGTGCTCACAGAACCATCTGGGGAGAAGTCACTTTTCTTCTCGGCCTCCTTCTGACTGTCTTTTCGTACAACACTGCCAGAAATGACCAAATTATAGTCTCTAAATAATCAAGTTTCTATAATTCATGTAAAAGAAGCTTTTCCAAAATCTGGTCCAAAGGTTTCCTCTGTATTTGGAGGAATGAACCATCCTTGAAGTTACCACCAGCAATTTAAACCTAATAAGCAGATTTAGGTGAGCTAATAAGCTACACAGCTTTTGTTTGATCTGCCTGGTGAGAAAACTCCCCGTGGTGTATTTAATCTCGTGAAGAACAGAGCACTTCAAACAACTTCCACAGTCTACAGAGGTTTGCATAAAAGCCAGAGGATGAAATCATACTCAGCAAACAGCCTCCTGAATTGCTTTCCACCACATTTCCTAAAACATGTTATGCTAATATTTCAAATAAAAATAAGAATCATTTCACACATTCTAAGTTTCCATTTATATGACGTTCAGTCACAGGCAAAACTAGAAAAGACTTTAAATCAAGAGTAGCACTAACCAGGGGGTTGGAGGAGAGACGGCTCAGTGGTTAAGAGCACTGGCTACTCTTGCAGAGGACCCATGTTTTTGATCCTAGCACCCACATGACAGCTCACAACTGGAACTCAAAGACATAAAATATAAATGAATAAATCTTTTAAAAATAAGAGTAGCACTGACTGATGGGAAGTGGGGACCTAGGTATAAGACAAAGCATGAAGGAATGTGCTGAACGTACTAGGAACATTCTGGACCCAATCTTAATTTTTTGTTTGTCTGGGTTTTTGTTTTGTTTTGTTTTTCGAGAGAGGGTTTCTCTATTTAACAGCTCTGGCTGTCCTAGAACTAACTCACTCTGTAGACCAGGCTGGCCTTGAACTGCCAATCTTAATTTTTAACAAGGTACATTATCCAGAATCATTGGGCTGTAGAATTAAGGTTATATAGCATTTCTTGAGGTTTATTTTGAAAGAAGAAATTATCAAATGATTTCGCATGGTCTCCTTATCAATATCTTCATGTAGAAAAAAATTGGATTATACATTTGCCAGGGGCCACAAACTGATCTATAAAACCACCTTATTCTTAATACTGTCTCTGGAATGCAGCCTTGGCTGCTGGTGAAGTTCACAGGAAGCACAAACCTAAGATACTTAGTAACTGACCCTGGAAAAAAATAAAATAAAGGTTTGTTACACCTTGATTTGAACTTCAGGCAACATGCTGATTTTTTTTGTTTTTTGAGACAGGATTTCTCTGTAGCTTTAGGGCCTGTCCTGGAACTAGCTCTTGTAGACCAGGCTGGCCTCAAACTCACAAAGATCAGCCTGCCAAGTGCTGGGATTAAAGGCGTGGTTTTTTATGTATGAGTGCTCTGTCTGCATGTACACTTGCATGCCAAAAGAAGGCATCAGATCCCATTATAGATGGTAGGGAGCCAGCATGTGGTTGCTGGGAATTGGAATCAGGACCTTAAGAAGAACAGTCAGTGTTTTTTACCACTAAGCAATCTCTCCAGCCCACATCTCTTTTTAAATTTTATTTACATAGTAGTTTATTTAAATGCCACAACAACAAACCTAAAAGTTTTCCCAGAGGAAGTATTTTAAACAACAAAAGAATCAAAGAATATTGTTACAAAGAAAGGTTGGAAGGAGGACAGGTCATTACACAGCTTCAAAATAAACCAGCAATATTCTTAAATAAATAATATATACACAGATATAGAAAGATGTATATAGAGATAAATGTGTATATATACTTTTTTTTTTTTTTTTTTTGGTTTTTTGAGACAGGGTTTCTCTGTAGCTTTGGAGCCTGTCCTGGAACTAGCTCTTGTAGACCAGGCTGGTCTCGAACTCACAAAGATCCGCCTGTCTCTGCCTC
>JAQHUG010000292.1:1231692-1250639 GCA_028555095.1 Dicrostonyx torquatus
TTTTTTTTTTTAAAGAAAAGAAGTCTAGGAGGAAGCAGAAACCACACCATTGTCTACAAGAAATGCCATCTTTAAAATTATTTAACTGTATGAACATTATAATGCAGCCATGGTATAAATGAGCATGATTAGCAAATTTAATCCTTAGAAATTATATTTAATTGTCAAAGAAAAAAACCACTCTTTTTAAACTCAAAGCTTTTGCCTTTACTACAGTCATCAGTGGTTATTAAGAAATGAAAATGAAGCCAGTGCGATGTTCAGCAGGCAAGAGCACTTGCAGCCAAGTCTGATAACCTGAGTCTGATCTCTGGAACCCATATAAAGGTAGAAGGAGAGAACTAATACTCTGACCTTCACAGAACACCACGGCATGCACATGCCACCCACCCCACATACATACACATAATAGAAGCATAATGTCATTCTAAAACTTAAAAAATGAAAATGTCTTTGAATTTACCCAAGTGTATTTGAACTCTATAAACTGCACAATTCACAGTGGGGAGTCAGGTTGAAATGTCTTTAAGTGCTAATGTACGTGAATAAGGCATAAAGGATGCCACAAAAATTAACATTCAGCACTTAGAACTAAAATACAAACAAAGATAATTCATGAATATGGTAATAACTATTCTCTGGCACCTCATCTGAATACACTTTATGCTTTTAAGCAAATTGTAAGTAAACTTCCAAAGCTCATCTGCAAGTTTAAGAACCGCCACCAGGCACGTTGTTACACACAACCTGGGATTTGTGGCAGTTTGCAAAAGCTAGATAGAGTTGATTTTGGTTTTTATTTACATAGAGTTTTCAGAAAAGTTTAGCTCAGTGCAAACAAGTTTGTATGAGACATGCATAACTTCAAGAAAACTATAAATACTTCAGACTTAGTAACATAATTAAAAAATACTTTCATATGCCACTTAAAAATAATGATATACACTGAAACAAGACTTCACTTTCCATATCTTCTTAGATGAGCATACACTAAATCCACATTGCAAGTCCCATTATTATAAAACACTCTAAATTGGTTGTCTTCACTAAACTCCCAGTTTTCTCTTATGAACTCATTTGATGTATTTTTTTTTTTAAAAAAAAAAAAGCAAGCTGGGTATGGTTCATCAATAACTCAAGCAAAAACTCAGGAAGTGGAGGCAGTGTGTTTGAAACTGGCCTGGACTACACAGAAAGCCCCATCTCAAAACAAAGCAAATTCCAACAGTTTTATTTCAGTGTTAAAAAAGTTAAAAGCAGGGGGCTGGAGAGATGGCTCAGTGGTTAAGAACATTGCCTGCTCTTCCAAAGGTCCTGAGTTCAATTCCCGGCAACCACATGGTGGCTCACAACCATCTGTAATGGGGTCTGGTGCCCTCTTCTGGCCTGCAGGCATACACACAGATAGAATATTATATATATAATAAATAAATGAATATTTAAAAAAGAAAAAAAAAAGTTAAAAGCATAATGATTTCCCTTCTTTCCATCATGTATTAAAGTCACTGGTGTCCTTACAAGTGCTCATAAATACAAGTGCTCATCCTCCTGTGCTACGCCCTGCTCACTGTGTGCACATCCCCTTACGTGGAGTTTTAGTCGCCACACTTCCGGCTACCTTTAGTCAAGATCAGCAGAAGCTCAACAGTAGCCTCCACCATCTACTCACCATGACATCGAATAAATCAGCAACCTCACTTCAGCAGAGTACCACACTGTTCCAGGGAGGCCACAATCACATAACTTCATTACAGAGTATGGTTACAACTGTTCCTTTATAATCAATCAGTTACTAACAACCTCCCTCTTCTGCTCCTCCTCCACTTATAAACAATCTCCCTACCTCCTCCTATGTTTTGTTTCTCCGAGACATGATCTCCCTCCTGTCCTTTATTCCAAGCTGGCTCAGAACAAGACTATCCTAACTCCACCCATTGAGTACTGGGATTACAGGTGTATGTCACCATGTCTAGTTTGTGTTAATTACTTACTCAGCCTAATTAATAAACTAAACTTTATCATAGTTGAAATATGTACTGGGCTGTGCGGTGGTCTGTCAGGAGGCTGTTGAACGCACTCCACACAGATAAGGGAACTAGCATAATCCTTGTCTTACATTTTAGATTTTAAGTTTGGAGAACTGATGTTAGAGCAGGGCCTTCAAGATGGTTTGATAAAAGCAGTTGCTGTGCAAGTCCGATGACCTGAGTTCTGTTCTCAGAACCCGCATAAATGTAGAGAGAACTAACTCCACAAAGTTGTCCTCTGACCTCTACAGACATGCCATGGCACATGCATGCCCATATGTATGTGTGTGCACATGCGTGTGCCTGAGCATGCACCCACACTCACAAATAACTTAAAAAAAAATTTTCAGAGCAAATCTTGTCCCTTAAAGCTGCTTACCTGAATGTATTTCCGCTGGGTTTCATCATTTAAAACATGCGCAACATGCTTGGAAAAAATCTTTTCCCTGCCAGTTCTGGCATGGATACCAACCATAGTGACACCAATAGGCCAAGGAGCATTTCCAATGGCCATCTGCAGGTACGCATCATTCGCCTGAAAGAAAGTTTAAGAAATCAGAAAGACAAAATACATACTGACTCAAATCTTTAAGTATTGCATAGCCCTTCCTGGCACACTTTGTATCTACCTCTTGATGAAAATATTGTGTTCCATTACTCAAATCAAGACATTCAAGCATGGGGTGACTTACTGCCCTGTCCAGAAATACAAACGCCTGTGGGAAGAGAAGCCAATGCTAAGCATGCAAGAAAAACAAACAACCCTTTCAAGCCTTTGTGCACTGGAAAGCCATGCATTTCAGACTGGAATAGCAGGTAGCTAACTTGACAAGCTAAGAGAAACTCTATTTTAGATCCAGTCGACACCGATGTGGCTGGAAGGTAGACAGAAGCTAGCTAGCCTTTCACCATCACACCTGTGATCACATAGCACTACGGGGCTCTGGGAGCAGTGTGCATTGGACAGGGGTGCTCTGTCTGCTGGGACAACCACATACAGTCCGTCACAGATAAACAGACAGAACACTGGTTTACAAGCCAAACAGCTGAAGCTTAGTAAACATGAGAACAGTCTACTTTTCACTTTGATCCCCAAATTTCCCCACCCCCAAGTCTCCCACCTGCCAAGAGCCTTAAAACAAAAGCTATGAAAAGTCAAGACAGAAACCAGTAAGACAAATGGCTTGATTTTACAGTCAGGTCCAGCTAGCTATGAGACAGGAGGGGAAAAAAGAACAAAGAGCAAGTAACTTCTAAAAGGTCTCCAAGGGCTTCAAGAAGGCTTCAGATATCCTACAGAATTCTAACTGTACAGTGTGTACAGTGGGTGGAAACACAGCCCACAGTGAACTGGGAGACAGAGCACCGTGCACCCTACAGAGAGCGTCAGCTTGCTCTGCAACACATTTTAGAGTTTAATGTTACAGAGAATTCTGCTTGTTTTTTTTTAAATCACTGGCTCTCATGTGTAACTTCAACACAGGACTTTTAACTAATAAATCTTCCAATTTTCAGTTTCTCTAAAATTTCAAAAAATTTTCCAGCACATTATTAAAACTGATTCTGTCATTTATACAAAACAAGATCTCACCTGATTTTGATATACACTATACACCATGAGAATAAAATAATGGAAAAAGTATCTACCAGGGCAAGCAGGGATTACAATGCTTTCTGCAATCATGGAGGCCTCGGCCATGTGTTACCATGCAGTCATCCTTATTAAATATCATGGAACTGGGAGGGGGAATGTGATCAAAATATGTATGAAACTCTCAAAGAACTAAAATAAATTTTAAAAAGACATAAATTAACAGGAACTAAGAATGAAATAAAAATGTTTTCACTGAAACAACTGGCTTTACTAAGAGTAAAATCACTTCAATAAGCCAATGCTCTCATCCAGTAAACAGCAGCCACCCGAGAACGCCAGCAGCCCCTTCCCCCTTCTTCTCTTTTCTAGCGCTCCAGCATCACTGGGATTCAGAGAAACCTTCACTCTAGACTTCTTGGAAGGCTCAGCCATTAGAAGCCCCTCCTCAATATTGTCTCATCAGCATCCAGAGTCCTTCTCTCCCTTCTACCAACTGACATCCCTTCAGTGTCCCCTTCCACACTCTCTTCAACAGTCCTGGGTTCTAGGGTGCTTTCCCCAGCACCCATCCCAGAACCATTCACAAGTAAACGCACTGGAGTGAATAAGAGCAGCCCTCCCCTCCCCAGTGGGCGCGCTGCACTATACAGTATTGTAAAGGTTGAGACGGTCCGGGCAGCCTTCCAGGCACCATTTTCCCACAGAAACAACTACAAAGCCCAGGTGAAGCCCACTGACTCAGCAGTCCGGTAGTTCAGCTACACTACAGATTAAGTGGCTTCTGTAGAGGTCTGAAGAGCCTTGTTCCTATGGGAGGATTCGTTCCAGGCCATAATCAACTATTTGTACACTGAAATTCAATCCCACCCATAAAATGAACAATGCCTATGTATAGCACATGCTCTAAGGAACCTTTAACCCAGTTTTGCAATCACTAAAAGAAAATACGGTTATGGTTTGAAGTTTGTTACTCAATGCCAAGAGAAGAAAAAGGCTTCTTTCCTACTAGCTTGCTTCACACTCATTCTTAAATGTACTATGTACGATCCTTCCCCTTCCAAATAACCATTACATTATGAACATAACCTAGATAATGGTCACAGCAGCTGCAACACATAGTACAAGAATGAATTTACCTTTACATACTCTCTCTGCAACATGAACTTGATAATATCTGTTATTGATTCTTTAATATCAGCAGGAAGATTCTGAAAAAGAAAAAACATAACTAGTTTTGGAAACTACTATATGTAGTGAAAGCTACGTACTCTAAATCTATATACTGATTAAAAAACAAAAAACAAACAAAAAAAAAAGCTGGGTGATGGCACTGTGTGCCTTTAATCCCAGTACCTGGAAGCAGAGGAAGCGGATCTCTGTAAATTTGAGGTGAGGCTAGCCTAGTCTACAAGAACTAGTTCCAGGACATCTAGGACTGTTACACAGAGAAACCCTGTCTTGAAAAACCAAAAAAGAAAAGAAAAAAAGAAAATCACATGCTAATGAGGTATTTTCCAGAAACCTTACCCTTTTCCGGAGCTTTCTGAAAAGCGGCCTGAGGTAGGACTCGGTCTGCTTCTGGGTAGCACTGTTCAGTTTGCCCTGCACACTGCGTTTCACATAATCCTCTCTGGAATTCAATTCTTTAGCCCAAACGCCAAGAAGAAACTGTTGACAGAAAAAGTTAAGGCTGCAACGCCACCCAGTGGTTGGGGTAGAATAGCTCCCTAACAGAGCGAAGGTATACAATCATTCTTAGAAGATGATCTCGCTGATTAAATTCTCATCAAGTAAGATTTAATTAACAGCTGTTTGATGTGTTTCAAAGCAGAAAACACCCCTAGTTCATATATCACAACATGTGAAGATGGTCCGTTTCTTCAAAAAAGAGCCATCGAATTCCTTAACAACTGGACTGAAATAAACTTCCACTGTATTTTTACTTGTACTTGTTACACATAGTTCAACTAATCTAGATTTATCATTTATACCAGCGTTTCTCAACCTAGGGGTCTCGACCCCTTGGGTGGGGTTGAATGACCCTTTCACAGGGGTCACATATCAGATATCCTGTTTATCAGATATTTATGATTCATAATAGCAGCAAATTAATGTTATGAAGTAACAACAAAAATAATTTTACAGTAGGGGGTCAAGACAACATGAGGTTACAGCATGAGGAAGGTTGAGAACCATGGATCTATACTATACACACTTTGATACTTGATCAATGTTTGAAGTATGTTATATGTTACTTGGACTTTCTATTTACAAAGAACAAAAAATTCAACTAAAAAATTCCACTAACACACCCAACTAATGGTGAAGGAAGAAAAAACAAACAAACATAAAACTATGATCCACACTTCTCACCCTGGAAAGCTGCCCCAGGGCCCCTTGGGTTTAGCTGTATTCTCTTTCCAGAGCAGGTGACAGTGAAGGTGACACGTTCCACCATGAGGACAGATCACCAAAGAGGAAAGCTCGTGCTGCTGTCCACACTGTCTAGTTCTATACTGTGTCCTGAATATATTCTAGAACCTTGACAACTAAAATGTTGTATTCAAAACATAAATACTTTAGTTGGGTAGTGATGACACACACCTTTAATCAACCACTTGGGAAGCAGAGGCAGGAGGATTCCCTCGAATTCCAGGCCAGCCTGGTCTACAGAATAATCCTCTTAGATATTGTAAAAATTTATCAATCAAATTGGTTTAATAAAACACGGACTGGCCAGTAGCCAGGCAGGAAGCATAGGCAGAGTGACCAAATTAAAGATGACAGGAAGGAAAAGGGCAGAGTCAGAAGACACAGGCTGGATGTAGAGGGAGCAAGATGGGAACACCATAATGAGAAAGGGTACTGTCACATGGCAGAGCAAAAATATGGGTTAACTTAAAATGTAAGAGCTAGTTAATAATAAGTCTGAGCTAGGGCTGGAGAGATGGCTCAGCCGTTAAAGGCTAGGCTCACAACCAAAAATAATAAGTCTGAGCTAGTAGTCAAGCATTTATAAATAATATTAAGCCTCTATGTGGTAATTTGGGAAGCGGCTGCCTATCATTTGGGACTGAGCAGTTCAGAGACAGAAAACTTGCACCAACAAAGAACAGTCAGAACTACACAGAGAAACCTTGTCTTAAAAAAAAAAAACATAAATACTTTAATAACAAACTAAGTAAAATAAAAATGTAAATACAAATAAAAACACTCTGCATTAAATCTCCCAGTATGTGGACAAACATTTAAATGAATTTAGAATTTGACCACACTCTACCTAGATAACTACAAAGAAATGCTGACAGCAAGTACAGAACTAGTAAGTCAGCAAAAATAAGCAAATAGACACAGAACTCAAGAAACGAATCTTGCTGAAACATTAAATCTGTTTACTTTTGCATTGTCAAACACCCTTCCCCCACCCTCCCATAACAGCCACTGGATCACCTCAGTGGCACTTCTCTCTAGGGTATTTGCAGGGGACAGGGGACCTCACTCTACTGCAGAGATCATTTTATGGTTTCTAAGGAAAGTGCCATAAAGAAGGTAAACAGTCATTAACCACTGTATAGATAGCGAGAGAGGCTCCAGCAGCACAGCCAATTAGTGCTAGGTACTTACATGACAAGTACAGATGTTGACAATTACCCTGCCTAAAATATATCCTCAAATGTAAGACTGTTTCTTACATGTCCACAGTGCTCTCCTTCCCTAAGTACATACCTTTAGGAACTTGGTGATGATGTCCATGTCCTTATGATCGTCACCTTTCCCTAAGGACTCCCCCAGGGCCTGAAGAGAAAGAATAATCATCCTTTTCACTAACACAGAGCAGTTTTTAAAAAGGTGTATGACCAACAACAGATTAAAAGAGGCTTATCACACATATTGGTCAATTCTTATTTTAGAATTTGTTGAAACTTCTAGACAAGTCATGTACAAAAAAAACCTGCTGCATGTTTCTATTTGGAGACTGTGCTGCCTTTTATGAATTGGAAAGATAAGAAGAGTCAGCAAGAAGGCTTAGTGGGTAAAGGCAGCAGGTGTCTGACGAGGCAAGCCTGACACCTGAGTTCAAGTCTCAGAACCCAAGTAAAGGTGGACAGAGAGAATCGAGTCCACAAAGCTGTCCTCTGAGCTCCAACCATGCAGTGGCAGGTGACCCCTGCCAAACATGCACACACCATGTATGGACACAATGATAGTTCAAAACATCGTAAAGGCTTTTATTATTTTTAGCTATGTATCTCTGTTTGGATATGTGCATGAGAGTGCAGGTGTTCACAGAGACCAGAGCTTGACATGGGTGCTGAGAACCAAACTTACAAGAGCAGTGCACGGTATTCTTAACAGCTGAGCCACATCAGTGACTATTAACAGATCTGGGCATTTCTCCTAGGTAGGTAAAAAATGTCCTAACACCAGATTATGCTGGTGGTGACAACACCCTGTGGATATAGATTATAGGCCACTCAATAATATACTTTACTTGGGTAAATTGTATAGGCTGCAAATATCTTAAGATTGTCTTTTAAAATAACAGGTAGGAAAGGAGAGGAACAGAGAGAAGGAGGGAACGAACCTGACTGAGAAGTGATTGCTCACTCCAGTCATAGACAAAAGTTACAAACCACCTTAAACAGTGATGGGAGGGGAAGGACAGTAAAAGGACAACCTTCTCAACCATGATCTCTAAACTACAGAAAACAGAAATAACAGCTTATGTTGTATTCAAGGGGGAAAAACCAACTGTAAGCTGTATTTGTTGTATGCTAGTCATTGACGTGAGGCAATACTGTTTCTTCATAAAGACTACACATATTCTACATGCAACACAGTGACAGAATCAGGAGGCTACATAGTGCTGGGTATTGGCAGGAATACAAGGCACAAGCCCTCATGTGCTGCTAGGAGGGTTACATACTGGGACAGCCATGCCAGAGAGCAGCTTGGCTGTACTCAGACAGATTAAATATGGATGTATAAGCTCCTTGTTTCAGTCCTTGTCTGTGGCTAAGGACAGAGCAGCCAAGCTGTCCACTATAACAAGGACACTAAAATACAGGAATGCCATAATATTTAACCAATTCAAAGCAAAAAAAAAAAAATCAAGCATGGATCTTAACAGTATGAAATGGGGGGTGGGAATGCAATAAAATAAAAATTACTTTATCCGTGCATAAAAACTGCAATCTTTAAAGAGCACCACAGCAAGTAAAAGGATGCACATCAAGCATTACAACGATTACTTCTAACAGCAGGAAATACAGAAATGTGAGTGATCGAGAAAAAGAAAAAACAGAGACCTAAACCAATAAAGCACCTTCAACAACAAAGGAGTACGCTGTGTAGGAACACTGCTCCTGAGGAGGACAAGAAGCGGGAAACAGCCTGGGCTGGGTAGAGGTTACCTCTAATTCTTCAATGGTGGTGTTCTCTTCATGAACTTTCAAGTCATTCTGTGTGTCCTCCTCTCCCGGTTCCTGACCACCCACAATCTCATTCAAGTACTGCTGGTCAATCTTGTCCAAAGCTGCCTTCAGATCATTCCTTAAGCCCTATGGGAGGCGAGAGCCAGCAGACACCTGTCAGGAAACGTCGCTGGGGTGTGATCTGTGATCGTTCACTGATAACGCAGCTCAGCAGAGTGCTTGCCTAGCATGCACAAAGCTCCCCTAATCATGGGCTACACACCTGTAGCCCAACACTTGGGAGGTAGAGGCAGGAGGACCAGATGATTCAGTTCAAGACCAGCCTGGGCTACATAGGAACTTGTCTCAACTTCCCCTCCCAAATCTCACCCCGTGTCAAAACTAGGTACTCAAACAAATCAATTCAATATACTAACACTAGTATCACTCAAAAGTTAATTATTATAAACATATTTAAAACAATGCATTTTAAAACAACATTATCCAGTCTAATGCTAAGAAAAGAAAACAGACATGAGTTACAAATCTAAAAATTTGTATCATCAATGCCATTATGTTCTATTAACAAAGCTTAGTGAAAGTGATGGGTCTCCAACCACAGTCTTCCCCCTCCCTTCTCCCCTGTAGCTACTCCCTACTTCATTTCCTCTATGGAGGACAGCAGGCCCTCAGAAGAGAACAGCCAAACAGGACAGGGCAAGATGCAAAGAGAGGGCAAAGACCCTCATGTGGCGGCTAGAAGGGGCCCAAGGGAAGGGAAGAGTCCCGGGAACAGGCAAAGAAGTCAGAGATCCACCCGCTCCCACTGCTGGGAACCCCACAAGAACAGCAAGCGAGGGTCCTCTGTGTCAGTCCATTCTCTTTGTTTGCTTTGAAAAATGATGCTAGTTTACTTGAAGCACAATTTTAGAACAATGGTATGCTTGTATTACTGTGCAATATTTATTTGAAGATTCTTGTAATTTTTTTTGCAACCTTATAATGGATTTTATAAGAAAAATTATTGATTCAGCCTTATACTTTTAGAGGGATTTTTTTGTTCAAATAATGCACACATGGTATGTTTCTTAATGTAAGGAAAAGACAGCTCTTATCACGATATATTAAAATAATTTCTACTTTGGTCCCATGAATGTTTTAAATATTTGATTTGTATACTACACAAGAATCATCTTCAGTCTAAAACAAGCTGAGAACAATTTGTTTCACCGTGCACACACTCTCTGCTAATGGTAGATTTTGGTGTAAGAATTCACAGGTGAGCAGAAAAGAAAATTCATAAACAAACACTTCAGTGAAATGTCATCGAGCGTTCAATTCCTTCCTTTGGCTCGTTCCCCAGACCGTCTTCCGTAAGGATGACACTACTGGATGCTGTATGAGGTGCTTTGATACCTTCTGGATCTCTACCTTCTCAAATTGTTGGATGGGTCAATCAAGAAAATTTTATAATTTACTATGTTATAAAGTATAAGAATAAATAAGCAATTGGATTTTTTAAATTATTACAATGTAGCCAGAATTTAAGACTGTTAAATTCATCTTAATCTATTAATTTATCACACATTTTTATATAGTACAGGACAGAAAGTTTGCTAGAGTTAATGAATAATAAATCATAATTTTGACATTTATTTATTAATTTTTGAACCCCTAGACATTATTGGAAGAGTACTATATAAAATTCAGAGCAAGTACAAATGTGGTTTATAGTTTGGCAGAGGAGAAGATTAAACAAGAGGAATAGAAAACAGTATACCATTAGTACTTCAAGTAAGATACACCTTGCTAGCTGTTTAGTTTAATTTTATAAGTGGTAGTACTATGTTTCATTGTCTTGTAAGTGCATGCAGGATATTTAACAATTTCACTCAAATATCACATTGCATTTATTTGCTAACATTTTGTTTGGGTTGCTGGTACGAATGACATTTTATAATAATGTTTATTGCATGCTTATAGTGAAGTATATATAGAAACATACATGGTTACCTGCCTATTATTTTGAGAATTAGAAATATTAACATTTAATGTGTTCTTATAGCATTGGTATTTTGTAAAAATACAAATTATATTGCTGTATCAACAGAAACAAGGATTTTGGTGTGGGAGAATTGTCTGTATTCTGTCAATCATGTTTTAAATAAACACTGATTGACCAGGCAGGAAGTATAGGCGGGAAAACCAGACAGGAAGTAGAGGGGAGAACAGGAGAATTCGAGGAAGCAGGAAGTTTCCTGCATTCCTGCGGCAGACCACCAAGGAGGCAACAATGTAAGCTGCCCAGCTGAGAAAAGGTACCGAGCCATGTGGCTAACATAGATGGGTTAATATAAGTTATAAGAGCTAGTAAGAAGCCCGAGATAATGGGCCAATCAGTTAATAACCTAATGTAGACTCTCTGTGTGATTTTCTTTGGGGCTTGCCGGCTGCGGGATACCGGGCGGGACAGTAACCCCAACGAGCAGGCCCTCATGTTACAGATTTTGTATCATTTAAAATAAAATTATTCTAAGAAAAGACAGACAGACAGATGGACCCTGGATCTCATTAGAAGTCCCAATCTATTTTACCATGTCAACTACTCTTGAACTCCTTTACATCAATGGAATAACCTGGTGTCTCTTTAAACCAGGCTCTAAACTTATTTCTACCAAAGTATCAAGTTCCACATCCAATGTATTTCCTGGCTTGAGTATTTAATTAAAGAGAAATGGGTAGGCTCCTTACACACTGGCTGTGAGGTGAAAATGGAAGATGCCATGCGGTAGTGGTTGAGAGCAAAAGTGATTTGGTTCAGACCTATGCTGTGTGTGAGCTCTTCAGAACTTACTTTTAAGTTAAGCCTTAGCTGCAACATTTGTAAACTAGGAATAATTCCTCCCACTATATAGACTCATTACAAGAAGTAGTTTTTGCTTTTTTATTTAACTTTACTGTGTGCTAGGACTGTTCCCAAAGCCTTGCAAAATACAAAGTTCCTTGAAAGAGTTAATAACTGCACAGTGTAATTTCATCAGTTACTGCAGCACGGTAAGAACCTGGAAGTTGTCAGACTCTTCGGGTAGCTATACTAGACACGTCGGAACATTTCCTACCACCATCTCATCCACACAGAGAAATACTCAATGCTATTACTTTTAATTTAGCAAACACTGATTACTTGCTCTATATAATGTACAGGACCGGGTTCCAAATGGTTACCTCATTTAATTCTCAAAACACCCCAGTGAGCAGGAGGTCCCACTGTCTCTGTTTCACAAGCAGGACTGGAATGGGGTAGAAGACTTGCCGCTGGTCCATTTCAGGAACAGAATCCTGACCCTTATCTCTATCTGCTGTCCTCAACCTTTACAAGTGAGGCATCAGCCACAAATACAAAAACAGAACAGCACCTGACCTCCAGGATGGGCTACGTATTCACAAAACTCTGGCATCAGTGAAATACACTAAGTGCGCCAGCAGAGGTTTATTGTAGGAACATAGAGAAGGGAGGAACTAATTCTGATGGGGACTGCGGATAAGTTAAAAAAAAAAAAGAGGGAATTCTTGCATTGCTTCTAGAAGAACAGAGGACTATTTCCAGACACATTTTGGAGAGAGTCTCAGCAAGCACATCAATATAGACACAGAAATCCACAAATACCCCAGGAACTGAGCACCACAGGGCTGACTGGCACTACTAGGATGCAATGCAGAAAGTGGTTTGGAAAGGAGAAAAGCAGACAGGAAGCACAAACTAGCAAACAAAACCGTGGAACAAGACCACTAGGCGGCCCCCAGATATCCCACCACTCCAACTGAGACTCCAGCAACCACTCCTATCTGACTGCACTCACATGAAGACCTTAGGCAAAGGACTGCCTAGCTTAGCCCATGAATTGTCAGAACTGAGTTTGTCTAGTGTCATTAAAGTTATAAATAACCAAGAAAGACTTGATATTAATAAATTGCTTCACAACACCAAGTTTTGGGAGAGTCTGTTACGCAGCCACAAAAAAAACCCACACATACCTTTCAGTAATTAACAGTTAGTTGACAAAAGATCAACAAAGCCACAGGAGAGCTGAACAAACAACCCTGACACGTGTCGAACCAAACAACAGACCAGATGCTGACCACAGCCTCCCATGTAAAATCTACTACTACGACTGTTACTTCTAGAAGAAAAGACAAAGCATCTCTTCAAGTCCTTGGCATATACAAAGAATTCTCAAACAGAACACAAAACCAACAACCATAAGAAAAATTTAAAAATTAAATTAAAAAAAAAAGTCAACTGTGACTTCATCCAAATTTAAAACTTCTGCTCAGCAACACTTAATTAAAAACATAAGTAATCCACAGGCTAGGAAGAAATAAGTCCAAAATCCTACCTGTGTACTAACACATATAAGCAACTCCTAATTAATAAAAAGACATTACCCAGGTGGTGGTGGCTCATGCCTTGAAACCCAGCACTCATCTGCAAGCTAGTTCCAGGACAGTCAGGACTGTTTTACAGAGAAACCCTGTCTCAAAAAAACCGAAAGACGGATGGATGGATAATAAGCAAATGAATAAATAATTAATTAAATAAATAGATGTTAATAAAAGACAAGCAATTCAATTAAAAACTGAACAAGGGGGCCGGGCGGTGGTGGAGCATGCCTTTAATCCCAGCACTCGGGAGGCAGAGGCAGGCGGATCTCTGTGAGTTCGAGCCCAGCCTGGTCTATAAGAGCTAGTTCCAGCGCAGGGCTCCAAAGCCACAGAGAAACCCTGTCTCAAAAAAAAAAAAAAAAAGAAAGAAAAAGAAAAACTGAACAAGGGGATTTAATAAACCTGTGATGGTTAATCGTGTTGATGGACTTTATGGAAACAAATCTCTGGGTATAGCTATGATTATCTAGACTGGGTTAAGTGAGGCTGGACACCCACACTGAGTGTGGGTGGTATCGTCCCATGGCCTGTGGGTGGTATCGCCCCTTGGCCTGTGGTCCCAAACAGAACAAAGAAGGAAAAGAGGCAAATACTAGCACAGCACACATCCTCTGTTCCTGACTGTGTGTGCAATGTGACCGATGGCCTCCTGCCCAACTGAACTGTATTCCTCAAAAGTGCCACCAAAATAATTAACCTTAAACTGCTTGTGTTAGGTACTATGTCACAGTAATTACACAACACAGACACTGTACAAAGGAAGGTAAGTAAGAAAAGAAGCTCATTCATCTTCAGTCATTAGGGACGTGAGATTTTACACACACGAGAGAATGGTTTAAATTCAAAAGTCTAACAACACCATACGCTGATCTTTAGAAATGCCTGGCACTTCCTATAAAGCATACGTTTACTCTTATCACTGAGTAATGCTACTTGTAGCTATTACTAGTACTGAGAAAACTCATTTACTCCAGAGAGTGGGGAGACCTCTCAGCCCTCCACGAATCCCTGCATGTGCGTATTCACAGTGGCCCAAAGCTAGAAGTGAGCACTCATAACTGAACATAACTGAGCAGCAAAGGGAAACCGTCCTCCATAGCATAGACAGCACTGTAAAAAATGTCATGCTGAGCAAAAGAAGCTAGGTAGTCACTCTTGGGTCTATCCATATGAAATACTAAAAATGTTAAATACCAGAACAGGAAGTAAAACTCAATTCAGAAAGGTAGCTGCCTGTGAGCAGAGACGTGACACAGGCATTAGGTGATAAATATATTCTTTATCCTTATATGCTCACATGTATTTGTTAAAATAGACCGAATGTAATGCTTAAGACACACTTCCCTTAAAAATAGTTATTTCAGCAGCACTAAGCTGACACTATTCTCCTACTCGCCTACAATAATGCGGTCAGTCAAATCTCCCTCTACTGCAGCTCCCGCAGTGCCGTCCTACACCAACACTGCTCCCGTACTCGCCGACAGAAATACGTCAGTTAAAGCCCATCTACTCCAGCTTACGTGGTGCCATCCGTCCTAGGTCTTTAGTTTGTCCTGACTTCTCACCTTGTTAACTTCAGGAGTAAGAATCTCTATTTTTCTTAAACGTTGGAAAGCATCATAATCAGTTTCTCCAAACAGTCTAATTGGTTCTCCTCTTTCTCTCAGTCTTCTGATGACCTATGAAAATATACAAAGGAAACTTCAAAGAGGGAAAAAATTAAACATCTCAAAACAATTTGCATACACGTATCTTAAAATCAAACCTAAGTTTATAAGTATAATATAATTACCCAAATAAATGTTTCTAAGTGAAATATAAAGTCCTTCAATTTTTTTAAATGTATTTGTGAGGGCAGTCAACCATGAAGCGTGTGCAGAAGTCAAAGAACAACGTACAGGAGTCAGTTTTCTCCGTCCACCATGTGGGTACCAGGGAACCAACTGAGGCCGTGAGGCGCCACAAGCAAGCATGCTCAGAATCAGTCAGACAGTCCCAAGATCCTTCAAACAAATTTTAATCATCTATCTCATAACAGATATTTGTGAATGAAAGGGAAAAATACTTTAAATAAAACACTATTTTCACTCAAATATCTCATATATTATTTTACCAAAAAATTCCTATCAAGTCGTTTGACATATAATCTAAAATGCAAGTCTAAAGCAAGCCCTTAATGTAAGCATCCAGTTTATACAGACACACAGACACCCATATACTTGTCAGAACATAGCATAAAGGATACACTGTTGGCCCTCATCTCATGTAATTATGACTGCTTAGGCCTTTCTAAAAGCATATGTGAGCTTTAGTGTTCAAACACTATTTTGAAATATAGATTGTTTAAAAAAGCAAAAATCTGGTCGGGTGGTGGTGGTGCACGCCTTTAATCCCAGCACTCGGGAGGCAGAGGCAGGTGGATTTCTGTGAATTCGAGGCCAGTCTTCCAAAGCTACTGAGAAACCCTGTCTTGAAAAAAAAAAGGAAGGAAAAAAACAATCATGGTGCAAATACATGTTGAGAAATTAAGCAGACATTAAAAGCTATGTAGCACTAAAGAAGAAGAGGGATCAAAGTTACTTAGAGCTATGTTTTAATTTGAAAATATGGACCAGGAAGTAAGAAAAGATGTAATAAATAGCAAAAGAATATCATTTAAACAATTTTGATAATACTTAGTATAATTACTTAGATTGTGTCATGTATTTAAAACACACTTTCTAAAAAGGAAAGACTACTGGCTGGTGGATAAGGCACTTGATGCACAAGTCTGGTGGCCTGGGTTTGAGGCCTGGGACCTGTGGAAAGTACAAGGTGAAAACCAATTGCACAAGGTAGTCCTCTGCCCTCCACAGTGTCCTGACACACACACACGCCACACACACATCATACACTCACAATAATGAAAAAGTGTATATGTGGAGGGCTATTTTATTCGTGTTTTCCCTGCATGCAGATCTGTGTACATGTGTACCTGGTGCCCACAGAGGTCTGGAAACCCAATTCTGATCCTCTGGGAAAGCAGCCATGCCTTTTAACACCTAAGCCACCCCTCCAGCTCCTGTTTCATTTTGAAGTAAGAATATTATCAAAGGAAGAAGAGATTTAGAAGTTCATGAAAGAACTGTCTGGCTACACAAGAATTTTAAGTCGAGTCATCTCATTTTGGAAATACCAAAAGTTATGCAAGTACAGTGCAATTTTTTTTTCTTTCTCACTACAAAATACTCAAATATAACCTTACCTCTTGCCTAGAAAGAGTCATGGGTAGTTTTTCCTCTGCTAGTTCAAGTTCCAACACTGGATTTGATGATGTCAGCGGTTTCTGCTCATCCTCTTTTGGCTGTATCTAGGTTAAGAGCCCAAAAAAATGAAGTTTAAACTTGCAACGCATGTCTACTCGCCAGCTATCACCTTAGCCACTCACATGGAAGAAGAGCGTTTAGACTGAGGGCTAACCTCCTGTGCATGCTTTCGGAGCTGCTCAAACACCCGCTCAGGAACATGACACGTGGAGGGCATGCACATGGGCGAGCGCATTCTTGCTAGAAAGGAGTGGATAACTACAGCCATTTTGGAAACAAAACCTCAAAAGCACTTAAATCTAAACTCAATTTTTCCCCAGATGATAAAACAGGGGAGGGGTTTTAGCATCTGGGGAGAAATTGAGTTTAGATTTAAGCTGGAGGGGTGGCTTAGGTGTTTCCTCTTGAAAACAATCAATTTGCCTCTCCTCTGTGAGAAAATTATCCTCAAGGGTTAGCCACTGCTGCTCACCCATACAATGAGGACTAGAGGACTGCCTCCCAGCAGGACCTGTGGAGCACCACTGCTGCTCGCCTGTACAATGAGGACTAGAGGACTGCCTCCCAGCAGGACCTGTGGAGCACCACTGCTGCTCGCCCATACAATGAGGACTAGAGGACTGCCTCCCAGCAGGACCCCTGTGGAGCACCAAGCTAGAGCTCGTCCTATTTTGCTTCCTCAGACATATTACTCCAACCTTTGATAAACCACACACCAGGCATGATGAAGAATGCTGAGGGCTGTGCACACTGGACTACAAAATGAGCTGCCAACCTCGAAGAAAAGGAAGGAAGGCTGCAATGCCACCCAAGGAGCACAGATACTTTTGCTCACAGGAACCTACAGGAGACGACGTTTTCATCTATTTTCCATATTCGAGCAGCAGTCTCAGTCACAAACTGAGAAAACTGAGTCCAGCAACTATCAGCCTCACTGTGTAGCCTGGAAACATCCTGAAGCATGGTTCCATTCAACCACAAAATAAGTTTAAAATTCAGAAGTAGGAATAAGATTCAAAGAAACATGAAGATTGGCTTTAAGAAACTATTATTCCATTAACAAAGTCTGTATGATAAAAATCATGCAATTCATGACACTATAGCTTCTGGTTAAAGGTAAAGAAAAACAGAGATAATAACTAACTTTTTGAATACTTACACAGGGCAGTCGCACCAGCCTTAACAATGGTGTCTAGCTTCTACAAGGGAGCAAAAGCAGCACATACTATACTGCCACTACTGCAGGAGGCAGGGTTGTTAAAGCAAAGAAAGTTACCATTCTCTTTAATCACAGAATCAGATATGTCTTCACTCTAAGAGCTGATGCATTTAATTATAAAATGGCAGCTGACAGTTCTGGGACAAAGATCTAAGACATTCTGCAGTTGGATTCAAGGCTACAGCACTGTCGCCAAAAAAAAAAAATTATTTTGCTTCACCCCCTTCTCCTTTATATAAGAAACAGAAAAACAAAAACAAACAAAAAACCCTGCTCACATCAGCAAAAGGACCTACACAAAGCAAAAGTCACACTATATTAGATTATCATCCTACCTTCTCCAAAGGTAGCAAAGGTTCACACTTAGAGATCAAGTCAGCAGAGAAATGTATAATAAAGGATTCTTATTTCAGGCCACACCTGGGCAAGCAAACTGTGAGAACTCTTCTTTCTACATTTCTGCTCGGGTTATTTATAGAAAACGTCTTTTACTTTCCTAAACTAGAAGCAAATGAAGTTGGTATCTTTACAGAAAACTAACAAAATACAAATAGAAACTTTTAAACATTTATCTTTAAAAATATTTCTTTGTATTCCAACAGTAAAAAGTAAAGCCAAATGCATATGGAAAGCATCTTCATGCTCTCCTCTAGAAATGCTATACAAATAATTTCCAGAAATTTCTCCATTCCATGTATTCCATTAACAAATGTATGACTGCGCATATTTCGATGGGCCCATTACCTGTGAGCTAAGAGTCACCTAGTCTGCTCTGTCACCCGTGGGCTAAGAGTCGGCTAGTCTGCTCTGTCACCCGTGGGCTAAGAGTCAGCTAGTCTGCTCTGTCACCCGTGGGCTAAGAGTCACCTAGTCTGCTCTGTCACCCGTGGGCTAAGAGTCGGCTAGTCTGCTCTGTCACCCGTGGGCTAAGAGTCAGCTAGTCTG
>JAQHUG010000292.1:1272531-1288390 GCA_028555095.1 Dicrostonyx torquatus
AAGCATAGCAGAAGAAAACACTATTCAGTTTTAAGACAGAGTGGCACAAATGATCCTGACTAGAATTGTTGTTTTCATTTATGTTGTTCTATTTGTGAATAAAGACTCGGGAGTCAGAGTTGGAGTGAAAACCGGCTGGATCAGAGAAGCTGAGAAGCAACCAGCTGCCCTTCCTTTTCTACTAGAGACCCAGCAAAAGAGTGTCTCTCCATTCATCCCAAACTAAAAAGGCTCTAAGCCTCCCTACTCCTTCCTGTGAGTCTCTGTCTCTGTCTTCCCAGGTCCTCTGTACTCTCTCTGGCTAATTCTTGTCAACTACTTGCTGGCTCCACCCCTGATCCAAGGTTAATTTTATTAACACAGTCTCAGTTGCACAGTGCAATCAAATATCCCACAACAGGAAATCAAGACTGCAAACGAGAGCATCACTGACCAGTTAGACAGGACCAAATGTCTAACTTATCTGTAATAGGAGCCCCGTTAGGGACATAGGTAGTGGGAGATTTTAAGAAATATGTCCAGATATTTCCAGATGTGATGAAAATTAGAAGAATCATGGACCCAAGAAACTTATGAACACCAGTAGGAAATTCCATTAAGGCACACCGTAATTAACTTTGTGAGAAGCAGCGATGAAGAGAGCATTCAATGAAGCCTTCTAAAAGTCATCATATAAACAAAGAAGGAACAAAGACTGACAGCGGACTTCCTCTCAGTATGCAAGACACAAGACAAAGGAGTGACATTGTCAGAGTGTTAAAGGAAAACCCTGTCATCCTAGAGTTTTATTCTCAGCAAAGCGCCTATCAAAAGGAAGGTGAAGGAAGGAACTTCTCTCCTTTTGCAGAGAGAATTTGAAGGGATCATTACCATCAAACCTGCTCTATGGCAAATGCTGAGGACTGTTCTTGGAACAAAAGAGAAATCAGGAAAAAGAGCACAAAAAATTTGCCAAAGGTACAGATAAACAGAAATAAAGCTTTATATTTTTTTTATTTCATTAACAGTTAATTTGCTACTTACATTGTGTTGAGTGAGCATTTCCAGCAAGGCACTGGGCTGAAGTCCCACAAACTCCGCACACAGAAGCGATGAGGATCTTGAGTTCAGCCCAGTAGAAAAACAGAAAGAAGAAAGTAAGAAAGAAAGAAAGAAAGAAAGAAAGAAAGAAAGAAAGCTCAAAAATGAAAATTGCCTAAACAGAGCACTAAACTGAACTTACAAAAAGGAAAGCTGTCTGATGCATTCTGCAAGAACTCTGTCTAGAGCACAAAGAAACACGTCAAAAATTAATAAGAAAGAAAGAAAGAAAGCTCAAAAATGAAAATTGCCTAAACAGAGCACTAAACTGAACTTACAAAAAGGAAAGCTGTCTGATGCATTCTGCAAGAACTCTGTCTAGAGCACAAAGAAACACGTCAAAAATTAATGGTATAAAAGATATGTAAATAAGGTCAAAGTTGTGGGCAAAAGACATCTCACGAAACCATTAATGCAAATTTAGAATGGTTATATTAACCTCAGAAGAGTGGCAAATGCCTCTGTCCCCTGGAACACATGCTCTTAGTCACAGTCAGCCGTGCCATTTTCTCTAACAGCACTATTGATCAGCCCTGGAGCTGCTTCTCCTTCAGCTGTTTGCAGACACGCATCCAAACACAATGGAAAATTTTTGTGCTGTAAGTACCAGAGAGAGATTTGGTTACAAGGATTTCTAGTTTCCTAGACTTTTCCCAGGATTCATGTGCCAGGTGCTGACGTCACTGCCTTCACAGCACTGGCGGCAAATCCATCTATGGAAGACTCCGATGAGAACTTCCTAGACTTTTCCCAGGTGCTGACGTCATGTGCCGACGTCAAGTGCCTTCACAGCACTGGCAGCAAGTCCATCTATGGGAGACTCCGATGACAACTTCGTCCTGCAGCAGCTACAGGCCTTGGCATCTTGTCCGTGGCAAGCACGGGACCAAATGGAAATTGTTCCCAGTTTTCATCTCACTACCAAGACTGAGTGGTTGGGGGCAAGTCTGTTTTCTTTGGGACAGTAAAAGATGGCATGTGTATCCTGGCAGCCAGCAAGACAACCACCATTGCCAATGGTGGACAACCGGATACTTTTGCCTTATCTGACAACCGGATACTTTTGCCTTATCTGCATTTCACCACCAGAATGTCCCTTCCGTAGCTCAGGAACATGCGTTAAGGGATGATTTGTTTTTGTTTTTTCAGGAACATTCGAAATTTTAGTTAATCTGAAGAATTAAAATCATGCCATGTCTGTTCTCCAACAACAATGAAATTAGCATAAAAGTCACAGAAAAATATCTGTAAAAATACCAAAATATTTGGAAATTTAAGCAATAACCCTCTAAAAAAATCCCAGAGAGTCAAAAAAAGAAATCACAATGTGAGTAGTTATACACTTACAGTCCCCGCATGCGGAGATGAGGCTGAGGCAGGAGGATCTCAAGTTCAGGAGACATCTGAGTGGCTCAGCCAACTTCTGCATTCAAAAGTAGAAAAAATGGAAAGGGGGGTAGGGGAGGAGAGAGAGAAAAAAAAGGGGGGGAGAAGGAGGGATCATTTCAAACTGGTTAGATCTGGAAACAAAGCCTAAACTCCTCAAGAGGAAGAGAGAAAATTCCAGGCCCTGAGAACCTCACTGACAAGTTACCAAACGCTCACGAGAGTATGGATACTGCTTTTGCACGGTTCCTTCCAGGAAGCTGAAGAGGGGACACTTCCAGACTTTCTTTTTGAGGTGAGTATTCCCGATGCAAACCAAACAAAGGTGGTCCAGGAAAAGAAAACCTCGGCTCAACATCTCACGAGCTTACACATACGCTCCGTCAACTGCACACTGGGTAGACGACGCTCAGGATCCGCTCTGGTTTGTAATGGTGAGTCAGCAGAAATGAGTTAAGACTGAGTCCAGAGAGCTCAGACCCAAGCGCTGGGCCAAAGCCCGGATGTTCTATTTGAAATGAACAGGCAGGAGCCCCCTGTTACCTTTTGTTGAGTCTGAGGAAGCGCAGTTAAAAGTGCTGAAAAGCAGGTCCCACGACCAGCAGGTGGCACCAAAACCAGAGCCAACAATTAGGTGACCTTGCCCTTGGCTGGTACAGGGAGTGTGGCTAACGAGGGCTTGAAATTAGGTGATTGGCTATAGTGCTATTATGAAATCCAGAACTGGCTACAGTGTCACCAGCAGGCAGGCCCTTACACTGAAATGACTTCATTTTCTAAATTTCAGTTTCTTCATCTGTACTGCAAGCCAGGCAAGGTGGTGCACGCCTTTAGTCCCAACACACGGAGGTAGAGGCAGACAGAGCTCTATGAGTTTGAGGCCAGCCTGGCCTACCTAGAGAGTTCCAGGACAGCCAGAGCTAAGTAGTGAGACTCTGTGTTGAAAAACAAAAACAAACCAAAACAACAACAACATTCTACATATAAAAGGATAAAACAGGGTTGGGCAGACAGTAACCACCCTGTGATTTTGCATACCAGGGCAGCCATTTTCCTGTTTTCCAGTGCAACTCTGCATTCTTGTATTCTTCCAACAAACATTTATTTAGTAGTTTTGCTAGAGGCTGGCTGCATTTGTTTGCATTTTGTTACCATTGTCTATCTTTTTAACTCTCTTAGAAATGGACAGTGTCAACCCCTCCACCATCCTTAACTTATCCTCTTCCCTCTGCTTCATTTTTGCTCCATAAGCATTCCAGTTAAGCAATGTGTTCAAAGAAGGGCCAGAGATTTATCATTTATATAAAAGAAGTAACATTGACTTAAATACCATACCAAATTTTGGCAACAGTGATCTAGAAAAACACAGAAGAGTGAATGAAAGAGAAGTGGCTTTTTCACTGACGAAGGGACAAGTCTCAAAATTTGCAGATCTACTTATGATAGCAATTCTGAAAGAACCGTAGGAGACAAAACCATGTCAAAATGCATAAATGCTCTCTAAATGCTAAATCATAGTATGTTATTAAAAGTAATGTGCTTTTTATTTTGATTGCTGATGATTTTCATAATTGAACATATTTACAGGGTTGGTGAGAAGGCTCAGCAAATAAAAATGCTGCCTGCACAAGCCTGACGATGTGACTTCAATCTGTGGTCCCCACAAAAAGTCATACGTGATAGCTTGCGTCTGTAGCCCCCGCACTTCTATAGTGAGATAGAGGTAGAGGCAGGAGAGTCAACAAGAAGCTTGAAGGTCACCTAGCCCAGAATTCAGAGAGCGGCAGAAACAATAAAATTCTTGTCTCAATAAAGTGGAAGGAGAGAACTGACCCCCAAAGTTGCCCTCTGACCTCCATGTGTACATATATACACGAGACACATACACATGCATACACCACAAGCAAGAAATAAAAATAATTTTACATATCTTTACATAATAATTTCCTACTAATCAACTCCTAAATTTCAGTCTCAAGATTCTTGAACAATCTAAGGGGCAGAAATTATGTATTGTTTCAAGTTTAAATTCCATTTTAGTTCATTGGGTTAGGGGATTATCCAAGAATTATTAATAGGTATAGTAGTTGGTAGGTTTAGATTTGCATTTCTAAGTGCTTCATCTTCCACAGGGGAAAATATTCATGGCGACCAGAGGTTCTCAGGCCTGGCTGTTCACTAAAGTCAACTCGGAATATCCGAAAACTACTTATTCCTGGGCCTAACCCCCACCCTCTGCATGGAAAACCCAGCCATCCGTAGTTTCAAAAGCTTCCTGGGGTGCCTGTGGAGTGCATCCAAGTGTTGAGGATCACTTGTAGAGAATTAAAGGTTGGTTGTGCTGTACATCACACAGGTACTCAGTGTACTACAGAAGCTCAGCCTCTGTCCCGCGGTGGCTGAGTGTCTGCTCTGTGTAACCCGCGGTACTAAATGTCAAATGTCACACTGTCCTTTCAGTGCGGCATTCGTATCTGTACTTTCCTGGCTGTGGTTAATAGAGTAGATTGTTTTATAGCTATTTTTGTTTGTTTGGGTTTCCCATATTTGAGATTTGGTCTTACTATGTAGCTAGTTTCAGCCTTGAAAGTCTCGTTTCTCCTTCTTAGTCCCAGGAGTTACAGGCTTGCGACACCATGCCTCTGACTTGCAATAATCTGTGCTTATTAAAGCTCTCTTAAAGAATGTACCTTCCTGGGGGCTGGAGAGACGGTTCAGCAGTTAACAGCACTTGCCGTTCAATTGTGAGGACCAGAGTTCAGCCCTCAGCATCCACAGTCAGACTGCTCATGAGTGCTTCTAACTCCAGCTCCAAGGGATCGTGCACCCTCTTCTAGCCTCTGTGGGACACACATGTCAATGCATGCACACAGATATGCACACATGCATAAAGTAGTATTTTTTTAAAAGAATATTTCTTTCTTGGATGCAAAAATTCTACTTGGGAAGCCTCTAGTGGCTGTCATTTGCTGTTGCTTTAACTGTGACCTTGTAGTTTGACCTTGGGATACCCTGTCTCTCACCTTTCCCACCTTCTCACCTGCTGTACCTCTCCCTTGTGAATACCACATCTATTCTTTCTCCTTTTTCTCATAGCTCACACGAGCCCTTTCTTTGTGGCGCTCCACTTACCATTTGTCCGCATTGTTTCTAGGGTTCGGTCACCCCAAATAATACTTGAGCAACTTTCCAGTTCTTCCTCATGGTTCATCCCTGAACTTTCACCCCTTTCCACTTCCTGCTCCTCGTGCCTGCATCCAATCATCCCTTCTCTTCTTCTTCATTCCCTAGATGGGAGTGGCTTTGCTGAAAAGATGCCGTTGCCCTTTGTACAGGTTTGTTATAAAACACCATTACCAAAAGGGACTTATAGAAAATGAGTTTAGTTTCACTTACAGTTCCAGAAGGAGGGTGCCACGGCAGTGGACAGCTGGAGCAGAGACCGAAAGATCACGTCTTCAACTACAAACAGAAAGCAGAAAGCACAAATTGGACGTGGGGTGAGGCTATTATCCTCATAAAGCCTGAGCCCAGTGATATACTGCCTCCAGCAAAAATGCACCACCTACCCACACAGTGCCACCAGCTGGGTACCAAGTTTCCAAATACCTGACCCTACGGGGACATTTCTCATTCAAAATGAGGGGCACAGCTTCTGGCCTGTGTTGAGTAGCATGGCTGAGGGAGACCTGGATTGCTTGTGGGTAGAAGATGAATTGTCCCACAATAGCAAACAGTGTAGCAGGTTAATATGCCAAAGATAGTAAGAGCCATTGTCAAAATATCAAGTAGAAGAGTTAAGCCAAGAAGGATAACTGCAAGTTCCTGGATCCATCCAAAAAATAGGTTAGAGTCGAGGAAAGATACTGAGAAACACAGGTAACAAAACACAGCAATCCAGTCTATGAGTAACACAGACGTATGTATCATTATAGCTACCTAGTTTGATCAGCATGGCGTACTGCTTTCGGGAGGTTGATTTGTTTAGATGCTTGTTTTTTATTTGATTTGGTTTTTTTTTTGTGTGTATGCTTCTTCGGTTGGTTTGTTGGTTGGTTGTTTTTGTTTTGTTTTGTGGAGGCTGCATATGTTTTTCAGGTACTGAGGAATTAAACCCAGGGTCTTACACATGCTAGGCAAACATGTATGACTGAACCATAAAGTCAAGTCCTGTTTATCTTAAATATTCACATCTACTTCTTTATTCCGCTTCTCAGAGACCTTTTTCGTGAATGTCACTGAGTCAGGACTTTGTGAGGCAAAAGAGGTGAAACTTGCAATGGTGCTACAGTCTTCACAGCACAGTAGACTTACAAATTATTGTTTTACAGGTGGTGTTTACGAATGTGTCTAGCGTGAAAGCACCTGTTGCTATAGAAGGTAATGCCAGGTTTTGCAAGGGGTGGAATGCACCAGAAAGGAGTATTGACTCAGAAAGGTAGAGCAAGAGGTAGATCAAGGATAAATATAAAAGGCTGTGAGCAGAAGTCAGAGCCTGTGCCTACAGGATGGGGACTGGAAGGATGAAGTGAGCACAGAACCATAGGAAGGAAATCACTGATCAAAGCCAAAGGGCCAGAAAGCTTTTCGGGAGACAAGGTGAAATCATGAAATAAATATTTTATATTGCAGTCTGTATACAAAATATCAGAGAAAGAGTCCATTTATGATCAGCTTGGAACATATGTACTAGGAGTAAATGGCCATTTTAGAGATAGAGATCAGGTGATCTTCAATATGTCCCTCCTGTCGGACAGGATAAATCCAGCTGCCCATCTGGATTTTCATATCAGAAGGCAGATAAGTTAATTCTCTAAGGAGTATGTGAGTTACCCTAAGAGCATCTCCCGTTTATGCTCCTCCTACTGGACCACACTTGGCCTTGTGACTGTGAGCAATATCAACTTGACTCATTCTTTACTTGAAGACACACTTGAGATTGTTGGAGTGAGCCCTTAATGGGGCAACAGAAGACAGATGCTAAAATTCGGGGTGTGGAATAGCATATAAAGGAAGCAAACCCTAAGAAGTAAGAACTGTGACCCGGCAGCTTAGACTCTGACCCAGACAGCTGCAAAACAGGTGAGGGGCAGTTGGGGGCCTCCAAAGAGATCCCGCTCACCTTGGTCAGCACTGGCCATGGCCTTGTGTTACAATGTCTCTTATGTTGCTACAGCTAATCCTGGAGATGATCCTGGGACACCTGGCCTCCTATATATTCTCCAACAGTATGTGTTCACAGAAGTTCTGGGTGTTGTCAGGAAGATGTGATAGAAAAGCCATCAATACCACCACAAAAGGGAATAGCCCAGAGACGTGGATACCAGTAAATACAGTGGTCGTTGGTGCATTATTTACCTTCTCATCTGGGTCATCATGAAAGTATCCAAAAGCACACCACTTGCCTGGCCTCATCAGACATTGTCCTGCCTTCATCTAGGAAAACTGTGCTGCACAATATCTACGTTCTGGGTGACAGTAACTTCAAGCTGTTATAGAAAAGCCAGTCATGAAGACAGACAGCATTTCAGATCAGGCTGAGTTGTATTTTTTTTTTAAGCACAACCTTGCTCTGTCCTTTCTGAAGGAAGGGTGCAGAATCCACTCAGAGGCCAACATACTTCTCTATACTTCTTGGCTTCCCTTTGAAGTCACTGAAGAAAACAACCTATCAGGATGTCTTCCTTGGCCTTGTTACAAGCAGCTTGATAACACTACAAAGTAACTTCACCCCTGAGCCTGCAGAGACATGGTAATTAAGTAACCTGCCCAGTGACACAGGAAAGGGCAGAGGACCCAGAATTTGAACTCTGGTCAATCTTTTTCCATAGTTATAATTTTATTAACTAAGCTAATAGCACCTCAAAGCACTGATAAAGAACAGTGTTAGGGGACAAAAACAGTCATGGCCACTGGATAATAGTTGAAGCTTGTTGATTTTAAGATTAACTCCAATTATAGCCACACTGTGAAAGGAGAATATGAGTACAAATTAGGAGCACACGGTGGTCTGGAATGGGCAGGAGCTCAGCTCTGCTTTAAAGTCTATATAAAGCCAGGGTGCATTTTCAGTACTCAGATCCCCTTTAGGGTGTGTGGCAATTTGAATGAGAAATGTCCCCCATAGGCATAATCATTTGAACACTTGGTCCCCAGTGGAAGGCACTAGTTAGGGAGGCTTAGAAAGTACGGATTTGCTGGAGGAAGTGTGTCACGGTTTTGAGAGGATATAGCCTTGTTCTACTTCCAGTTTGCTTGAGGTTGAGATGTGAACTCCCAACTCCCGGCTCCTGCTGCCACACCTCCGTGTCACGATGGACTCTTGCCCCTCTGGAACCATAAGAGAGAATAAACCCTGCCTGCTATAAGTCACTGTGGTCACGGGCTTTTATCACGGCATCAGAAACGTGATTAATGGGGGAGCCTCAAAACAAGATCTGTTTGCTATTGCTTTAAAATTTTCCCCCCAAAGGCTTTTGATGATTAAATGATGATTTCTCAAAATGTCTAAGTCTGAGCTCCTTCACGAAAGTGAGCTGATGGTTTACATCGGAGATAAATAGCAAGAGTTTAAATATGAAATGTCCCCTGTGGGCTCATGTGTCTGGGGCTTGGTTCCCAACGTTAGGGGTACTAATTGAGGAAGTTGTAGAAACTAGGAACACGGGACTAGCTGGAAGAAGGTGGTCACTGCTCCTTGGGGATTTATTGTCCCTGGCTCCTGTATGTGATTTCAGACCTTCATAGGGTCCTGCCCAGACACATAAGGTCAAGAGGACATGGAATGTGCCCTGTGAAACTGTGAGGCAAAATAAATCCCCCCTCCTCTTGGTTGTCTCCTTAGGAATTTCGGTCATGACTTTGTAACGCAAGCTACTGCAACCATACTACAGTGAGTTACAAAAGAAAGAAAACAAATCACAGGGAATTCAATCTGTCAAGCAAGTGCTTTCACCATTTGGAACAATTTATACATACTTTCTAGTACATTTATAGACTTTGTAACAACTGTACATATATTCTGTAACTTACTTTAAAGAATAATACAATATCTGTTAGTATATACACTTTCTTGTTTGGATTCATAGTTTCCAAAGTGCTTTATTTATGTAAGATTTCATTATGTGGACTTTATTTAAATTATTCCCCTCACTTCTGGATATTTAGGTAACCGAAAGCTTTTGCTATTATAAATTATTCTGCAGTAAACATCTCTATACAAATAATATCTTATTTACATAAAGTGTTTTAGATTCATCACTTCTTACGGTCACTACCTTGGCTAGGCCTTAAGTATCATATATCTCAACTCATGGTTTAACATGCTAGCCAGTCTCTTCTGCTTTTATTCACCCTGTCTAACACTAGGAGATGGATCATCCCACAGGCCACTTTCATGATGGCATCTTACAATGACCACTGTGCTTTTCTGCCCATTTTTCATAGGGTGTGACAACTGTGCTAAAACTCTTATGCCTAAATGTGAAGCAATCTGGGCCCTAAGTGAAAAGGGAACAAACTAGAGCCAAAGGAGCTGAGTTTAGAACACCCCATCCCAGACCTAGATACTGGGGCTCAAGATGCTTGTGATGCTTCAGTCAGAACAACAAAAAGACCAAACAAAACAAAACCCTGAGGTTCCAGTTGTAGCTACCTGGGTCTCATCCAGGAAATGACAGCAGCACTGCAATAGTCTCTGGGGAGTGATGGCACGCGTAGGCAAGCAGGATCAGAGAAGGTTATCCCAGATGGAAAAGAATGTGCAGTGTCAGTGGGGGCACAGAGCCAGCAAGAACTAGACGGGATCACAGTCCAAACAATCTTGCCTGAGTGTGTGGCACAGTTTGGGTCAAGAGGCCAGAGCAGAAGCCCAGCTGTACCAGCTAGCCCTTCATGTAAGCAGTGGGCAGTCTTCTAAGAAGTCACTCTCTAAGGGAATTACCATATTAAGTTTCTGGTTTAAAGTAAGAAGCTGGATCTGGAATTAGTGGACCTGGTTTCTTCACTTACCACCCACATGGGAAGAAAAATCCATCAAGCAGGACCTGGAGAAACAGCCTGCTGGACACACTTCCAATGTGTAGCTAACAGAGACTGACTTCTAAAATGACCCCCAAACTGAAAACAAAATGAGTAAAAATCAAAACAAAACATGCATTCGTATGTTGAATCAAATGCATATATAGTAGCCAAACTCCTTGAATGCTATGCTATTTTCAGCAGTCTTTGCTTTTGACTTGAAGTCATTATCATTGTAGAGAGACACATCAAGTTCTGTCAGCTTTAAAGACTTGGGTTGGAGGCCAGAAGGAGACAAAGGGGTTTCAGAGGTGGTAGTGAGTAATTTGTCAGGTTTGCCAGAGAAACAGGATGAGGTGTGTGTGTGTGTGTGTGTGTGTGTGTGTTTCAACACTTTCTCAAATATCTGCTTAAACTCTGTGATGACTCTTCTTGTTTGTCAAGTTGACTACATCTGGATCTAAAACCACAAAACGGAGGGAACACCTATGAGGGATTTTGCTTACTTTGAAGTAGGACGATCCAGTTCTAACCTGGACCTCTGAGTTAGGAAGACACACCTTCTGCTGGAAGCAGACATGAAGAAGTTTTTGCTGTTTGTCTGCTTGCCTTCATCTTGCTAGCAAGCCCGTTCCTTCACTGGCACTAGAGCCTAGTTCTTGGGATTCCAGCATATAACAAAGGTCAGCTGAGACATCCAGCCATGTGGACTGAGCAACTACTGAATTCTTGAACTTTCCACTCACAGGCAGCCATTGTCGGGTCGGCTGTACTGCAGTCTGTAAGTCATTCTAATGAATTCCCTTTCTCTCTGTCTCTGTCTCTCCACAAACACACACGCACGCATGCACAGACACACACACCCCTCAATCACAGAACAAGTCAAGGTTCCTACCTCTGAGCATGGAGGAAAGATAGGGACAAATATCTTTTGTCCAGAAGTTTCCCAAATTGTATAACTAAATCCAAACGTCTCCTTATATGCAAGGACTTACATCTCACAAGTCCTGAAGACAAGCATCCACTCAAGGAACATGCTAGCTTTCCTCCTGCCTGCTACTGTTCACCAGCCAACCATGGCAGACTTCCGTTCTCATGAATCCTGGCCCTCTGTGCAGTCTGGACAAACCACTTCACTCAGGAAAAAGCTCACAGTGATGATTCTCAACCAAGTGATGTGTGTGCTCAGACCACTTCACTTATGACTAAGTGAAGAAAAAGGATACACTAAGACCTCAACAGAAAGCACACCGAAGGAAATGAAACCTGGAGCCTTCCCTCTGCATGCTGGTTAGCCGGAGAGAAGACTGGCTGGACTAAAGAACACATTCAAGAGAGCTATTCCCCATCTACTTGAAATGCTCAAGAATGGACCAGGGACAATTTCTTCTCAAGGTTACAACATCGATTTCTATCTGTTCTTGCTTCCTTTTAGGTTTTCAGTGTTGCAACAAGTATTGACTATAACTAAAATAGGCAACAGAGGATAATTAGGAGTTGGTTTTTATTACTGAAGTAAAATTTACATATAAGAAAATGTAAATGTGGATGTTTAAATGAGAAATGGTCTCCACATACTCAGGTATTTTGAAAACTTGATTTCCAGTTGGTGGCACAGTTTAGGGACACTTTGGGGGTACGGCCTTGATGAAGGAAGTATATCATGTGGAGTGAGCTTTGGGACTGTACAGCCTCACCCTGTTTTCAGCTCTCTTTTCCTGCTTCATGTTTGTGGCAAAAAGGGAGCTCTCAGCTTCCTGCTCCAGCTGCCTACCTCCCCGCTGACTCTGCCTTCATAGGCTCTAATTCTCTGGAAACATAAGCCAAAATAAACTTATTTTTATTAAGTCACCCTGATTGTGATTATCAGAGCAACAGAAAAGTGACTAGCAAGTTTATATATGTAGAAATGTACTAAGTGCCCAGATGAATTTTGGTGAATATATGAGCATATATAACCACCAACATAGTCAAGACAGATAGTATAACGTCTGTTATTTCCTTATAGAATTTATTTTTACATTTTTTATAATTAAAATGTTACCTTAACAGTTTATTTGGAGAGCAACTTTGAGCTCCATTTATCCCCTTCACTCTCTCTTCATCTCCCCTTTAAGTTACATATTACATTAGTGTAATTAATTTATTGTAAGTGATGTGGTAGTTTGAAAGAAAATGGCCTCCACAGGGAGTGGCATGATCAGGAGGTATGGCTTGTTGGAGTTGGTGTGGCCTTGTTGGAGGAAGTGTCACCGTGGGGATGGGCTTTGAGACCTTATACTCTCAAGCTATGTGCAGTGTGATACACAGGTCACTTCCTGTTGCCTGCACATCAGGATGTAGAACTGTCAGCTCCTTCCCCAGCACCACGTCTGCTGCCTGCCACCCACCATGATGATAATGGATTAAACCTCTGAAACTCTAAGACAGCCTCAATGCTTTCCTTTATAAGAGTTGCTGTGGTCATGGTGTCTCTTCACAGCAATAGAAGACCTAAGACAATGATATGCATACAACTAGACTAATACTTTACATTAAACTGATATTTAGTGACTTTTGGCAAATGTATCACATACCCAAAGCTACAGTTTCATACAAAATATTTTCACTGCCCTAAAATTCCCAGTCTCCACCTTTTCATCCAACTTTCTCTTTTCCCTGAGTATTGATCTTTTTTACTGTGCTCATATTACCTTTTGAAGTGTACCACATAATCATAATTATATGGTATGTGGCCTTTTCAGATTTCACTTGACAATACGTAAGGTTATTTCATGTCCTTTTTATAGCTTGAAAGAAAATTTCTTTTGATCACTAAAAGTCCCATTGTGTGGCTACACCACAGTGAGTGTATCCATGCATCTATTGAAGGTTATCTTGTTGCTTCCAGGTTTGGACAACTATTAAGAAAGCTACCAAAAACATTGTGTGCAGATTTTTCTGCCCTTTTTTTTTTCTTGCTTATTTTGCAATACTGAGGATTGACCCTAGAGTCTCCTGACTGTTAGGTAAGTAAGTACTCTACCACTAAATCACTTCCCCAGGCCTAAGTGCAGGTGTCCGCATGGACAAGTTTTCAACTCACTGGAGCATATCTTGAGTATGTTTAGTTTTGTAACAAACAATGTCTTTTAACTGGTTTATTATTTTGTATTCTAAGCAACAAGGATGGCAGCTCCCATTTCTCCACATCCTCATTAGCATTTGCCCTTATTAGGGCTTTGGATTTTAACCCTTTAAATAGGCAGTGAGGGGTATGCTATTGTTGTCTTAATCTGTAAATCCTCAATGGCATGCTTTTTACATCTCTTCGTGTGTTACTGCCATTTGTTTTGGTAAAGTGTCTGCTCAGTCTCTAGCCATCTTTTATCTGGGTTGTTTGATTACATAGAGTTTTTACATTTTATATACCAGATGTCTCATAAGATGTATTCTGTAAAGATTTTTCTCCCAGTATTTGCATTACCATTTTATCTTACAAAATGCTATTTTTCATAGAACACAAAGCTTCACCTTGGCAGAATTTGCTTTCAGTGCTATAGTTGAAAAGTTATCACCAAACTTGAGCTCACCTAGATTTTCTCCTACATTGTCTTCTGGAAAGTTTACAGGTACAGTTTATATTTAGGCTAAGATTTGAGTTAACCATTATGAAATGTGTCTAGAATGACATATTTACTTTAATGTCCAGTTGTTTCAGTACCATCTGTTGAAAAAGTTCTTTTTCTGTTTGTCTTTGTTCCTCTGACAAAGATCAAAATATAGCTATGGTATGTGGATTTCTTTCTGTACTTTCTATTCTTTCGGATTGCATTGAATCTACAGATTAAGACAAAGAGAATGGCCTCTTGACAGTATTGTGTCTTTCTACTTATGTGCACAGAAATTTCACTTCAGGATACTTTTAGTTATATGTAAAGGGTTTTCTGTATTTGAAATTTCACTTGTTCATTGGATAATTGTGTCATTTGTGCATAGACCCAGTTGCAATTCTTTTCTTATCTGTTTTCATTTAATTGTCATTTGTATTGTGAGAGACTGCAACTTGAATAGGAAGGAATGATAAAGTTAGACATTTTTGTCTTCTTGATATCTGTGGGAAAACACTTGATGTTTCATTAAGAACTATAGATATTCTCTCTTTTTTTATTTTTCAAGACAGGATTTCTCTGCTTAGCCTTGGCAGTCCTGGAACTCGCTCTGTAGACCAGGTTGACCTCAAACTTACAGAAATCCACCTGCCTTTGCCTTCTGAGTGCTGGGATTAAAGGCGTGTACCACTACCACCCAGCTGATATTCTTTATCAAGTAGAAGAAATGTTGGTGTAGGAGGTTCTTCTTTCTATGTGTGGCTTTCATTGGTCAAATAAAGAAACTGCCTTGGCCTTTTGATAGGGAAAAAACTTAGGTAGGCGGGGGAAAAAAGAACTGAATGTTCAGAGAGAGAAGGCAGGCACAGAGAGCCACCGCCATAAAATCGCCAGAGTCAGACATGCTGAATCTTTCCCAGTAAACCACGATCTTGTGGTAAACACAGATTAATAGATATGGGTTAGTTTAACATGTGAGAGTTAGCCAATAAGGGGCTGGATCTAATAGGCCAGGCAGTATTTCAATGAATACAGTTTCTGTGTAATTATTTCAGGTATAAGCTGGCCGGGACCAAAAACAGGCCAGCAGCCGGGAGCTGAGCAGCAGGACGCAGCCCTCCATGCCTCTTTACTAGAGATTGGCTGCCCAATGTGGTAAGATGACTCCATGTAAAACCTGAGAGGGCTTAAAAAGGAATTCTAGACACAAATATAGAGTTTAGCACAGTTGATGGCGTGCCATAGCTCCTTTAAGAGAGATTTCCTGACTCAGCAACAGCAGCAGAAAAATAGCTGCGCCATTTTAAAACGAGGTTTCCTGGGCCCTGCTGCCGATGCAATCTCCAGCTATGGAGCATTCGTGGGCTCAGATATTTGTGTGCCACTCAGGTTTGGGAACAAAGTAGCTGAGACCATGCCCGTGGCTCAACTCTTCCTGCCTGGGTAGGTGGTGGGATGGTCTACTAGAAAGTGGCGGTTTTGAAATACCATTTTCTGGGCTGTGCCGCCATCGTCATCTCTGTCTGGATCCTGCAGGAGACAGAGCATTTCAATGGGGTTTGTGAATAAAGTGCTACGGTTCATTTGATGGCAACTGGACTCGCTGTGTGCCTAAAAGGGGGACATTGTGCACAGCTCAGAGGCACAACTGACTCCAAGCCACAAGCAGCTCCGCCATGCTAATGGTGTAATGTGCATGACTCAGAGGCACAAGTAGCTCTGCCATGTTGGACTGGGCGGAACAAATAGGCAGTACCTGTATTTGACCTGAAATTGTCACAGCT
>JAQHUG010000292.1:1292285-1312526 GCA_028555095.1 Dicrostonyx torquatus
AAAACTTGATTTCCAGTTGGTGGCACAGTTTAGGGACACTTTGGGGGTACGGCCTTGATGAAGGAAGTATATCATGTGGAGTGAGCTTTGGGACTCAGGGGTGCTTCTGTCTCTACTCCCAGTGCTGGGGTTACAAATAATTTATATGGATCCAAAATTATCAAGCACTTTACTCACTGAACTATCTCCCCAATCACTTTATCTTATTTTTTTAATAGTTGCTTTAAGGATATCAATACACATCATATAACTGTCCATGAATTTACACTGTATTAGTTCACATAAAACACAGGAATCTTATTCATCTCATTATCCCCTCTAAATTTTATGAACTTTCTTACATATTTATAAATTTTTGTTAAGACCCACAATAAAGATCTATGAGTTGCTATATAATACTGATTTTTTCAAGACATTAAAAAGGAAAAAAAAACCATAGTCTTACATTTATCCAATATTTACTTCTTTTGCTCTGTATACAAGTTACCTTGTAGTGCAATTTCCCTTCAACTTTTCGAATTCCATTTAACACTTCAGGAAGCACAGATCTTCTGGGGACACATGTGCTCAGCTTTTGTTCATCTGAAAAGTCCTATTTTGCTTTCTTTTATGAAAGATAATTTTGCTGCACATACAATTCTGCATTGAAACCTATTACAATAGCTAAAGATGTCAGGCAATTGTTGTCATGAGTTGGGTCCTGTGGAAGACAGACTGAGATGGAAGTTCATCCAGCACAAGGTTTACAAGCAAGCGTCCTTGAAGGTCAAAATTGTGGGAAGGAGAAGGAACCAAGAATAGTCTGAAAAAGACATTTTCTCCTTTCTTTTTACTCTTCTCTCATACAATACAACCCAACTGCCATTTCCCTACCCTCCACTCCTCCCAGGTTCCTGCCCACTTCCCTTCCCTCTCAGATCCTTTCTTCCTCCTGTTCCCTTCAGAAAAGAGCGGGTCTCCAGGGATATCAACCCCACAAATGGCATAACAAGATACAATATGATGAGGCACAAACCCTCTGTGGTGGTTTGGATTGATCCCCACAATCTCATAGGAAATGTCACTATTAGGAGCTTGGCTATGTTGGAGTATGCATGGCCTTGTTGGAGGAAGTGTGTCACTGTGGAGGGCTTTGAGGTTTCCTATGCTCAGAATACTGCCCAGTGTCTCAGTCGACTTCCTGTTGCCTGCAAGCCAAGATGTAGCCAGCACCACATCTGCCTGCCCTCTACCATGCTCCCCTCCATGATGATAATGGACTGAACCTCCGAAACTGTAAGCGAGCCACCACAATTAAATTTCTTCTTTGTAAGAGTTGCCGTGGCCATGGTGTCTCTTCACAGCAATAGAAACCATAAGACACCCTCTTATTAAGTCTGAGCGAGGTAACCCAGTAGGAGGAAAAGGGTTCCAAGAACAGGCGAAAGTGCCAGAGACACCCCCACTCCCAATGTTATCAGTCCCACAGAAGACACTAAGCTAACAACCATAACATATATGCAGAGGACTTAGCACAGAACCATGAGGCTCTATGATTTCTGCAACAGGATTCTGTGGAGCAGTTGTCTCCTGGTGATCTCAACCTCTCTGCTGCAATTCTTCCTCCTCCTTTTCCACAGGGTACCAGAGCTTCATGGGGAGGGACCCAGGGGAGATCTCCAATTGTGGCTCTTTCTCTCTTTCTGCCTAATGTTTGGCTGTGGCTCTTTCTCTATCTGCTCCCATCAACTGTCAGAAAAAAGCCTCTCTGATGATGACTGGGCTAGGTACTTATCTATGAGTATAGCAGAATATCATTAGGAATCATTTCATTTTTTTAATAATGCTTGTTCTATAAAGCTGATCCCAAAGGAGATACGGCACAAGAATGGGCCTTTGGATCAAGGGGTATCAGATCAAGCGGTCAGGTCTTCCCAGCACTGACTGATCACTGATGGCAGTTATCTCGGGAGGATGTATGGCTGGAATGAGGTAGCTCTCCACAGCTGAGGCCATCTCTGAAGGAACTGACAAATGAAGACCTCAACTAACACCACTTTTCACTGCTGGAGGATTTTTACCGGGCATGCATCACAAGTCTGTTGATGAGGATCCTGTCGTCATCTGTTAGTTTTCTTTGTGTAGTGTATCGTGTTTATTATGCCGTCCCCTGACCCACATGCCTTCTTAGCTTTGCTTCAGACATCACTGTGCACTTCGGAGGACATTTCTTAGCATTTGTTCATTATTGTTTATTAACCTGTGACCTATAAGTTTGTTTGGGGGACTATAAAGCTATTATTTGGATATTTTTCTTTCCCCATTCATTTCTCTCCTTCCAGCAGTCCAATTACATGCTTGGTATTTTGTTTCACATATTACAATTTTCTGAGGATTTATCCATATTTAATTTTTCTCTTTCCTTGAATGTAAATAATTCCCACTTGATCTATTTTAGAACTATGTTCATGTGCTCTATAATCAGCAATTATCAGTAAACTTTACATTTTGGTTACAGTATTTTTCATTTAAAATTTGGATCTTTTATTTCACTTCAACTAATTTCCACATATTGTTTTCTAATATACTTAAAAAAAGAAACCTGTTTTCACTGAAGTCTCTGTTGCTAAGGGTTACCTAAGGTTTGGTATCTACTATTTTGCTGCAGTTGTTAGTTACATGAGTCATTTTGCTGTTTCTTCCCATGGTTGACCATGTTTTATTATAGACTATATAAATGGCATATTATAGAGTTTGGATCCATCATATTGGTTAGCTTTAACAAGGTTGGACTCAAACTCCTGAGGTCTCCTCCAACCCCAGCTTTTTTGAACTATAGCTGAAATCTCTGATTAATTCTTTCACTTTCTTAGTTTTTCTGATGCTTCTTCCAAACGGAGACACAAACATGAGAGTTTATATGTGTAATTTAAATCTCATTACCCCTAATCTGCCCCTGATTTTAGGGTTCACATCCTCCCAGCTGCCCTTTGGTCCTTAACACTGCACCCAGACACTGTAATCTACCGTGACCACCACACCATCCTGAGCTGCTAGTCGGTATCTGTGGTCAAAAAGTAAAACTCAGAAGCCATATTGATGGAGCACAAATCTTTTTTTTGTTAAATTTTAAAAACAATCTTTTCTCATTTTACAAACCAATCCCAGTTTCCTCCTCCTTCCCTCCTCCCACATTCCACCCACCCCAACCTGCCATCTACTCCTCAGAGAGGGCAATGCTTCCCATAGTGAGGCAACAAAGTCTGGCACATCACTCAGAGGCAGGACCAAGGCCCTCCCCCTTATATCTAGGCTGAACAAGGCATTCCTCCAAAGAGAATGGGCTCCAAAAAGCCAGCTCAAGCACTAGGGGTAAATCCTGATCCCACTGCCAGTGGTCCCACAGACTGCAGCAGCCACACAACTGTCCCCCACATTCGATGGGCCTAGTTTGGTCCTATGGAGGGTTCCCTGCTATCAGTTGAGTCAGTGAGCTCTCACAAGCTCAGGTCAGCTGTTTCCATGGGTGTCCCCATTATGGTCATGACTCTTTTGCTCATATTATCACTCCTTCCTTTCTCTGACTGGACTTTGGGAGCTCGGCCCAGTGCTTGCTGTGGATCTCAGCATCTGTTTCCATCAGTTGCTGGATGAAGTTTCTATGATGACTCTGACTACAAGGGAAGGCCAGTTAAGGTACCCTTCCCTCTATTGTTTAGGCTCTTCGCTGAGGTCATCGTTGTGGGTCCCTGGGAATTTCCCTAGGAGCACGAATCTTTTAAGAGCGTGTTTATTTACAGGCTTTGCTCCTTGTAGTTTCTTTCTGGTGTCTTCACATTGTCTAATTTTTATATTTTAATTGAGATGTTATCATTGTTATCTGCAGAAGCATTAGGTCAACTAATTTATCCCACATTTACCAAATTTCCTAATATCACTATGTTGCTCTACTTGATTCACACCTCTAGCCCCAAACTTCTTAGTGTGAGTTAATAGCAAAAGCATTCTTCTATTCCTACATCTAAGTGCTAATTAGTCTACAAGTTACAACTCATCATCTTACATCAGAGATGTGAGCAGGAAGAGACATATATCAGAAAAACAGAACTTACTGTGTGTAGTCTAAATATAAAGGATATGGATATGAGGAAGTAGGGATCCCCCCCCCGAGGAAAAAGAGACATTCAAAATACATTTACAAATCCACTACCTCAACCTGAAGCACTCAAGTAGGTGGTTCTCAAAACACATCTAGAAGTTTCCAGAAGTCCCACATCCATTCATAATTCTGATTCCAGATGACTGAAGAATGAGTCCTCTATCACAGATGGGTTCAAGTGTTCCTTTTGTCTAGAGACTGATTAGCATATATAGGACAGACTGTATAGCATGCATAGGACATATTGTGAGGGTAACAGAGGAGACTTCCGTAAGAGGAGACCTTAAAAGAGACTGTGGTCATGCTGGAGAGATATGAGGTGACTGGTGTGGGAAGTCCTTCTGTATCTTTTCATGTGGACACTCTCATGAATAGTATCTAGCGTTTTATAGGTCCTAAAGACATGTTTGTTAGTGTTCAATGAATGGGAAAACAAAAAAGAGTCTAAGAAAGTCATTATTTAGAAAGATTTTAGAGATGACTATACTTTAACGCAACAAATTCACCACCTAGAAATGATTTGGAATGTCTTGTTTAATTAGTTTCAGTTTATGAACTACAAAACCTATTAATCTTCTCTTGTTCTTATAAAAAAGATGTCATGATTACATATATTGCATATCAAACTATGCCCCCAAATCATTCTTGACTAATTTCAAAAGTCAATGTATCTTAAAGGATGAAGAGTTGCCATTACTGAGGATAACCAAAGTAATTTAACATGAAGTTATTTTTTAAAAAAAGAGATTCCTGTGCTTTTAAACAAAGCAGTGTACAAAGGCAATGTAATGCAATGATGCAGACTTAAAAATTTTAGCATCCATGGTAACATTTTTGAACAAGGAAAATTTCTCACCAATTTTGGAGTCTAAGTTCTATTTTGCATGACAAAAATGTAAGTTTATTTTTCCCATGATCATACATCATACCACATAGATATTTAACTATATGAAGACAAAGGAAAAAAAGAGGTAAAGAGACGATCCATAATGTCATGAGGACATAAACAGATTTTATCCATTTATTTTTGAATGCTCCTATTGTAACTAAGTTGCTGTGGGAACTCCTTCAGCCAATAGCCTTGAAGATACTGGCCCACTTTGGGTGTGGTCAAATGTATTGTACATGAGGATGTAAAAACGTGGCTCCTGGATTTGGTTCCTGTTCCCCGCTAACGCAGAGCACTGCTGATCTGTGAGACTACCCCTAAATAAAGAAACCTCTATTATACTCCATTCTGAGCTACAACACTAATTCTTTTCATCCTGCACAGGGAATGTTATAATGATGGAGTATATGAGACAACAGCTTTACAGCTTCTCTGCCGACATTTGTTTGATCAGAATTTAATAGATCCTTACTGCCCCTCTTTCCTCCAGCCCCACTTCATGTCAGCCACGTAAAGGTGAGCTGCACATGGAACAATTTCAGCATAACTCACACTCAGAAGAAACATCAATATGGCAGCAAAAAGTCCTTCGGATAAATATACACATACTAACAAAGTGTGTATATTATAGCAAATGCCAGATGGGGACAAATCCTACAGCCCTCAGCGAAACTTTACTTCTCGTCCCATGTGTGTCACAGAGCCCAGGGGGGAGCCTTCCTGTTGCTCCATGATCGTTCTCCCTACCTCCTCCACGCATACGCGTCCTACCTCCTCCATGCATATGCGTCCTACCTCACGTCATTGGCAGAATCTATGCTTTCCTCATGGGCATTATTTTGCTGCCTTTTCTTGATCCTCTAGACTGACAGTTGACAATTGTTAGATACAGATTGCCTCTAGAAACACACGTGCGCACGCGCACACACACACACATCTTAAGAATGTTAATTCTTAAGTATAGACTTCCTCTAGAAACACACACACACACACACACACACACACACAGAGAGAGAGAGAGAGAGAGAGAGAGAGAGAGAGAGAGAACATAAGCTGAAAATGTTTTATTGGTACAGTACAGAGACCAACTGAACTTATCCTTAAAAGAGTATATGAGGTTGTAGCCGTGCAAAAATTTGCCATCAGGGCTGGAGAGATGGTTCAGAGGTTAAGAGCACTGCCTGCTCTTCCAAAGGTCCTGAGTTCAATTCCCAGCAACCACATGGTGGCTCACAACCATCTGTAATGAGGTCTGGTGCCCTCTTCTGGCCTGCAGACATATATGTAGACAGAATATTGTATACAAAATAAATATTTTTTTAAAAATTTGCCAGCAAATGTGTACAAATAAGCTTAATTTCAAAGCAAAGCACTTGTTAAGAATAAAAATTGGAGGAAAATCTACATTGCCAAATTGAGAAAATATGTAGATTAAAAAAATAAAATATATACTAGTCAGGAAAACAAAGAGAGTCGGGCAGGACTCCAGAGGTAAAAGGAGCACTCTTTTTAACTTGAAAAATTCTAGTAGAGACTGAACAGGAAAGTGAGCAGCAGAGGCGAAAAGCAGAGTCTAACTGCTGTTGATTTTAATTCTCAATCTTGATGGCTCTCATGAAAGAGAAAAAGGATCTCATTCTAATTTGTTGCAAAGATTGAAGCTATGACAAGGTCGCTTCATGTGACTCATCATTTTATATGCCATTATGGAATATATTTTTATTTTACTTGTTCTATAACCATAAATAGAAATTAAATGAGTAAAATTATGGGAGGTATATATCCATATAGGTCATTACTCTCAGAAAATCAAATTACAAAATCAGAAAAAAATCACCGAAATTCATGCCATATTTCCTATTAGTGTTGCTTCCCTGTTTTTAAAAACTAGATTATTGCATAAGATTTAGATCTCATCAGTGTCTCTGAGCATGGATTCAACTGTAAGTGGTTCTGCAGATGAAGAGACATCCCTGGTTTCCGGTGGCAAGGATGTCACAAGGGAAACTCCCACTGCAGAGACCAGTAGCTCTGTACTCTCAGCTTTAGCCACAGTAAGTACTGAGTGGTTAAATTTTATTCTGTGCCTACAGGAGAATTTCCTAGAACTTTGCCCGGTCCATTTCTAATAGACTCTCTCTGGAAGTTTTAAAGTCTTTTATGAGGAGCTTACTCCATCAAGGCAAACCTTGAATACCAGATTGTTTGCCTGAAACTCTAGTCTCAGTTGCTCACATCCAAATCTTGCCCCATTTCTCTTACAACGCGCTGTGCTGGGGATGTATGGGATGTTGTGGAAGGGTGGATCAATGATAGATAAGAGCTGGGCCAGTGAAAGCAGCTTCCCTAAGGACAGAGTAGGAGCAGGGGAGACCCTCAGAATATGGAAGGCAATGGGGAAGGCAGACGCCTCCAGGGTTTGGAACAGGGGCTCAATTGGGAGCAAACGAGGTCGCCCTGCTTCATCACTGCCCTGAAGAACCCATGAGCCCTTTCACATCTTCAGCTCTCCTCTTCAAAGGAATGCTCTTTTGCTGACAAAAAAATGTGGAGTACATCAAGTTCACAAAGAGAGGAAATTAACCTACGCTTACCTGACCTCTTCTCCTCAGCAACTTCCTCTGCCACGGTCCCTGTGCACCCTCAGTGGCTGACCTGCATGTATGTCGCTGCCACCTTGTTTCTAGTGTTTCAGAAGGGACAGCCTATGACAGACACAGCAGATCCTTCTTGCTTTATTTTATTGTAGGGCTGGGAATGGAGCACACGGCCTCATGCACGCTAGGCTCTGCCACTGAGACACATCCCCAGCCTTTCTTTGGTTAGCTTGCTAAAGTACCTACTCCCTGTGGGCAGCAGTCCTTTTAGCTCAGCTCTATGTATTTCCTGTAAGCCTCGAGACCCAGAACAACGATTAAAGATTAAGAGATTAAGTGAGTTAATAAATACACCCCCCAAATTGCTAGCATTAAAAAAAAAAAACCACTAACAACCCCTGCACTTCTAGTCTCAAAAAACAAAACAAAATCAAACAATAACATAGAGAGCACCATGCCTGATAGGTCGCATACAGATAACATTAGAATGAGATTGGTCTGCAAAATCAGGGGAAAGTGTAAGAGCCTCCACAGTGAGCAGTTTGGGGCCCTTTACCCAGCATTAAATTTATATAAGAAAATGAGAGGAAGTCCTGTCAAAACATTGTACTTATTGAGGAGAAGAACAAAATGAAATCACATTGACAAAATATGACTTGATTTTCTATAAAACTATTCACTTAGTCTTTATGAGAAACCTTTACTGACATGATTAACCAAAGACTGAAAACTGAAGACATGACACATGAAAGGCTGTTAGATTGTCTCACCCAATTTTCAGAACACCTGTACATGTGCACATTCCCGATAGATTTTTTTTCTAGAACTTTAATCTGTTTCCAATAGACTGTAAATGTAACCTTTTTTGGAGGGGTTTATTCCAATTAGGCACTTCTTATATACTTAATAGTTTTTCTGAAACTTTGATTCCAATTTGCTTCATTTAAATTTTGCTCCACTATGCTTAGTTAGATCCTCTTCCCCAGACCATCTCATAGAAGGCTTTTCATATTCGCTTTTGGGAATAATTTAACCACACTTCACACACAGTAGCTGGAATTACAGAGTATATGGTATAAATTGCAGAAAACAGCGATGTGTGAAGATATTCTGTGGTGAATAAATTAAGGCAATAATTTCATATGTATCAAACTAACACTTTTTAAATTTATGGTTCCTGTAGTTTTCAGACCTGGTTCTGAAGTCTCTGTTATGGGGGGATTAAATGGAAGGGATTAGTCTCAGACTATATTTCAAGGCTGGAGACCAGCCAGCCACTCCTAAGAATGTTTGAAAGTAGAACTTTTAAAAGTAAGTTTAACATGGAAGCCTTGAAGAGACTTAAGGAGATGTTGGAATGCAGACAGGTAAAAAAGATTGAGCTTAGCAGCTCCTCAGATACAATCAGCACTGGTCTAGCAGTTAAGGCAGAGTAAAGCCATCGGTTGGGAGAGGATGTTAGCACCCTCCATATATGTGCAAATAGATGCACTGAGTGGAAGCCACTGAAGCACCCAAAAACTTCTTATAATGCTGAGGGAGGTTTTAATCATTACAAGAGAAATTCAAATTTAATGATGTTTAAAGGGAACAGTTTCTGATTTCCATAACTGATGCAGAATGGCAGAATAAACATGAAACTGCCACAATGTAAACACATACAAACACACACACACACTCACACACACACACACACACACACACCTGTTTGTTTGACACCAAGTCTCTATAGACTAGACTAGTCCTGAATTTACAGTGATCCTCATAAGTGCTGGAATTAAAGGTGCATATACCATGCCTTTTTAATCAGCGGGACTGATGAATCAAGTTTTAAGTCTCTGTTACAATTTAATTTTTCAAAAATATTTTTCATTTTTTTCTTATCATTATTTATCACTGAACCTACATTTAACCATTTTACTTATTCCCTATCTCATCCAGCCTATTGTCTAAAATTTAAGGTCTTTGAGCATGAAGAGTTTGTTCAATTTTCTAATTTCACTTTTGTAGACAGGCTTTAGAACACTGTCTCACCCAAGGCAGGTGTGCTGGCTAGTTTTATGTCAACTAGTCACAAGCTGGAATCATTTGGGGAGAGAGAATTTCAACTGAGAAAATGCTCCCTTCAGACTGGCCTGTGGGCAAGCCTGTGCCAATTTTCTTGGTTAAAAGTAGTGATGTGGGAGGACCCAGCTCACTGCGGGTGATGCCATCCTGAGCTGGTGGTCCAGGATGCTGTGAGAAAGCAGGCTGAGCAAGCCATGAGGAACAACCTAGCAAGCAGCACCCCTCAATGGCTTCTGCAACAGCTCCTGCCTCCAGGTACCTGACTTCCCTGCACAAGGAACTACAAGATGGAAGGCAAAATAAACCCCTTCCTTCCCAAGCTGCTTTTGGCGATGGTGTGTCATCACAGCAGTAGAAACCCTAACTAAAGTAGTAGGGAGTCAATATTTACAAGGGACAAATTCATTTATTCGGTACTTATTTCTCTATAAGAAATCAAGCTTAAAGATATAATACACATTTTCTCCAAAAATAGCTAGAGAATTTAAAAAGTATATAATTCATTACTACAAAAAGAAGTTCCTTACATTTAGAAATGTAGTCTTTGGGATGGTATGAATTCTTTTTGTTGTTGTTGCAGCAGATATTTTCTGGGCCTTTGAGCCGGGAATCTTCTCTTTTTTCTATCCCTACCCTATTAATCTTAGGTTTGGTATTTACAGAGTGTCCCAGATCTCCTGGATGTTTGTGTCAGTAACTGTTAAGATTTACCATTTTCTTTGACCAAGGCACCCATTTCTTCTCCATCTTCAACACCTGAGATTCTCTCTTCTATCTCTTCTATTTTGTTGGTGAAGTTTGCCTCTGTAGTTCCTGTTCAAATTCCTAATTTTTTCATTTCCAGAATTCTCTGTTTGGATTTTCATTATTGATTGTATTCCCATTTTCAGGTCTTGAACAGTTTTGTTTTCTTCCTCTGTGTTTTCCTGATTTCTTTAAGGCATTTATTAATTTCCTCTTTAATGACTTCTATCATATTCATAAAGGCTGAGTTTTTTTTTCTCAAGACAGCATTTCTCTGTAGATTTGGAGCCTGTCCTAGAACTAGCTCTTGTAGACCAGGCTGGCCTTGAACTCACAGAGATCTGCCTGTCTCTGCATTCCGAGTGCTGGGATTAAGGCATGTGCCACCACTGCCCAGCAAGATGGTATGAATTCTTAAAATACAAACTGGGAAGCACACCAGTAGGACTCTTATTAAAGGTACCAAAGATGAGGTGCCACAAAACAGGGCTGGGCTTATCACTTCTTTTATACAAGCTTGTGACATCATTCTGGGATACGGTATTAAGAACCAAACGAAAGAGCAGACAGAGACAAGCCAGCCAGGAGACTAAGCTGTTACATTTATTAATTCTCACACACTAATTCTGTGTGGGAAGTACAATTATTATCTCCAATAGCCAGCAGATGAGAGTAAGCAATGAGAGCATGTGTTACTACCAACCAATAATGATCTTCCAGCTCTAAATATGCTTTGTCCTTTGCGGTTCAAAAGCTGCAGAACGGTTAGCTCTGCCAACAGAGGGCACTAGAGAGACGTTTGCAAGGCTGCCACTTCAGGACTCACATTCTCTGCTACTACTCCGCCTCTAAGTCCAGTGGCCATCTTGGAAGAGTTCCAAATGTAGGTTCACACAACTACGTCCTTACAGGTAGTTGTCAATAACACCTAGCAAAGTATTTTGCTACCAGCACTCTGGGTGCTCTTCAAAACAAACAAACAGAATCCTAGTCTGGGAGTGGGATACGGGGCCTATTTCTACTCCTTAGTTCCTTTATTGTCTACTTTTCTTCAGTCAAAAAGCAATGATTTTTGTTGTTGTTGCTGTTTGTTTTGTTTTTTTAAAAATCTGCTATTGGTACCAGATGCCGCTTTATTTAATCCAATTTTAGTTTTAATTTATTTCAGACTGGGCCTCACTAGAAACCCAGGCTGCCTCTGAACTCAGAATCTCTGTGCCTCCACCTCCCAGTCACCATGCCTGTTTTTTGTTGTTGTTTGTTTTATCCCGCTTAGTAACTAAATGCCACCTATGAGTTGTCAATCTCTTTACATTAATTTTGCCAAGATATAATACTGTTAGGGTACCATATCACATTAGACCCTTATCTGTCCAATAAATCTGAGTTTCAAATCCAGGTAGTCTAATAAACAGCAAATATTCCCCAAAGTATTTTGCACGTTGCCCGGCCTCTAGCATTTGGGATAACACTCAGATTGACCACCTTTTGAACATCTGAAATGTGGTAAGACTAAGGCTTTTGTTCAATGACAAACATGAGAACTATAATTAAGGTGGTAGATAAATTACCTCATCTACTTCTCATATATGGCATGAACTAACACTATCCACTATTCCATTTTTATTTTCCAAATTACTTTCACATGCAGAATTTATCGCAAAGAAGTCTGTGGCATTGGTATGGTATAAGTAATTGTCTCTACAGTAAAATCGAGGCCCACAAACATCAAATTATCCCACAAAGCTGTTGTATGCAGGTTGCCTAAGTCCTGTTGAGAATTCTGGGAGTCCCATCAATTCTTTGCCTTAAAGTTTGTTTGTTACAGAGACAACATGCTTGGGAAGATGGAAAGCCAAATCACTGCTGGTTCTTCCCATCCCAATCTTCAGAACCAATGTATGTTGCCTTACGTAGGAAAGAAAGGTCAGGTATAACCAAACTGGTGATACTGCAAAGGGAGATTACTGAGTTGTAACTTAAATGTGATCCCCATAACAGACAGGCAAAAGAATATGGGAATCACAAACTGAATCTGATGGGTTTCTAGAAAGAGGTTAGGGATGCATAGGATCAAAATAAATTGTATGCACGTACAAAATTCTCACTTAGTAAAAATATTTTTTAGGAAATTGGCAGAGGGAGAGTTACTAAAAAGTGGTGTGAAGACAGAGGCAGAGAGGTCAGAGTTCATCCTACCAAGACCCAAGGAAAGCCAGTGGCTCCAAAGCTGGGAGGGGAGACCAGCTATTCCTCTGGAAACACTTAACGAAGCTCACCTTGTATGAACCTTGATTTTAGATTTCTAGCCTCTGGGAAATTTGAAAGAAAAAAGTTATTGCCAGGTTATGCCAAGTTATGGTGATACATTGATGTAGCCACAGGAAACCAATATGCCGAGAGATTAAAGCTTAGATGGTAAGTCTATGTGGTAGAAGATAGTACCTTAATAAGCCATAAGACTTAAAAACTCAACTTCATTACACTTAAGACCATTAAGAATAAAAATATATGATACAGATTTGGTGAGGCCATTTGTGAATCACCATGTGGATGCTGGAAATTGAACTCAGGTCCTCTAGAAGAGCAGCTAGGGCTCTTAACTTCTGAGCCATCTCTCCAGGCCCCTTGGTGAGAACATTTGTAATACAAACATTCTACAAGATTTCTATCCAGAGTATAGAAAGAAAGAACTCTTTCATATCTCTCTCTCTCTCTCTCTCTCTCTCTCTCTCACACACACACACACACACACACACACAGACACTCACACACAGACACTCACACACACAAGCATACACACACACCCAGATGCCTGCATAAACAATAAACATATGAAAATATGCTCAACATCACTGGTTAATTACTGGAAAATTAACATCGCATCAAGACAATATACTACTACCTTTCTGCAACTAAAACAAAGAGTCCTGATAGTACTAACTGTTGGCAAAGATTCAGAATAACTAGAACTTTTATACATTGTTAGTGGAAACGTAAACTGAAAAAAAACTACTTAGAAAAACTGCAATTTACTAAGTCTAAAAATATGTACCTCAGCAGCTCTATTCATATAGACATAAGCTAAAGTTTGTTTATATGTACCAAAATGAATACATGGCATGAATTTCATGGCAAAAATGAATAATATCCATCAACAATGGAACAGGTTTTCTAAAGTGCTATAGTCCTTTAACAAAACAATGTACAGCAAAGCAAGACAATGAACTATGAAACACAGCCAACAAGATGAATAAACGTCTGGGACATGTTAAGCAGAAGCAGCAAGAACAAAGTAGTATGTAACACATGATTTCACAAACATGAAGTTCATCAATAGGCATGTCCAAGACGAGGCGACAAAAGGCAGAATTGTGGCTTCCTAGGGTGGAGGGTCTTAGGGGAGCTTGTCTGTCTGTCTAGGAAGTTCCATGTCTTCATTAGGGTGTTGGGTACATGAATATCTACATTAGTAAAATACACTGACGTGTCCACATGAGATTTGTGTTCTTTACTATATTTACATTTAAAGAAAAAAAACAGGAAACCTTATTTTAAAAGAAATGGGACAATGATAGACTAAGCATCACTTGTTAAGATTTTGGAAACTGGACTGCCATCCTATTAAGAAAAAAAAATGGTTTAATGAAACAGATTTTCTTCATTTGCAAAACTGTGACATTAACATACACCAAACTTGGAGAACGATTAAAAGGAATAACATCCTATATAAATACATTGAGTTCCAAAAGGAATGTGAGCATCAGGTAACACATTTAAACAAAATTCCCCAAATCCCGTTTCACTGATCTAATGTCTTATAAATACTTTCTCCATTATTTTAAATTATCATTACTAAAAGGAAACTAGAACGTGAATGCACATGAGGCCAAGAATGAACTAAGAAGTACGGGGCACAGTAGTGGTATCTATTCTGTCTGTAACTCTGGGGATGAGTGACTGTCAGAAAGCGAAGATCGATGCTAAGGATTCCCAGAACCTTAGGAACTAAACCTTCTTTAAGTTCCAGAGAACCCAAAGATACGAATAGCTCAAGCTTGACAGTGCTGTTTCACGCATTTCTTTCTGCTTGAGGGCTACTGTAACCGTTGAAAGGTTAACCATCACGTAGTCATGTTTATATTCACAGCCGGGGCAAATCTTGCAGTTCTTCTCATTACAGCCTGTCCAGCATGGCAGCCACCGAAGCCCTGAGGCTATCAACCATGGGCAGTTTAGTTTAAGTTGATTTATTCTCCAAGTATTAAATACACCTCACATACCAGTTTCAAAACTTTGTACAAAAAGAATATAGAGCATCTCAAGAATATTCTGATTTACATGTCAGAATGATAACAGTTTAATGGTTTCAGTTAAGTAAAATGTATTAATGAAATGAATTTAACTTGTTTGTCCTTTAATGTACTTAATATAAAAGTCCAAATTACACATATGGCTTGTGCTATATATCTCTGGGACAAGAGAGCTCTAAATAAAGACTGAAATTTTCATAATGCTATCTATTTTTCTTCGGACAGAGTTTTCAGAGAATTTTAAGAATCTATGTTATGGCTATTTAATGTTATCTGACCAAATTGTCTTTGTCCAAGATTAAACCCTATGCTTAATCTTTAGAATCAACTGACTTTTGGAACGGTCATATAATAAGATGTTTGGCCTGCATGATGTCATGGAATATTTGTACAGTCTTCCCCAAGCTCCAGGAACATGTAAACCCATAGCTCTAAAGTTTCTGGGAACCTATAAGTGCTAAGCACAGCAATGACCTTACTAGGTCCATAGGTTTGCCAGGACACCTCAACCCAGACACTATGTTCAGACAAAATCAACACTACTGACCCTCAAAATCCGTGTTGAAGCTCCAACCTCTAATACGACTGGATATGGAAACGGGACCTTTTGCTGATAGTAATTTAGGTTACAAGAAGTCAAAAGGGCAGGGCTCTAATTCTTTGTGGCCTCCTAAGAGGAAAGAGAAGGCTGGAGAACTGGGTCAGCCAAGTAAGAGCACTTGTTGCTCTTGCTGAGGACCAAAGTTTGATTTCTAGCTTCCACAGGGAAGCTCACAGACATCTGTAACTCTGGTTCTGGGTGATCTAGAGATCTCTTCTGACCTCTGTGGGCACCAAGCACACACACGGTGCCCACACATACATACACAAAATAAATGATAAATTTAAAACATATTTTTAAATAAAAGGGAGTCCTGTCTACCAGTTGAGAAACACAGCGAAAAGGCAGTGCCCTCCCCAGAAACACTCTTGTTGTTGTGGGACATTTATACACTGTGTGAAGATGTATTGGTGTAATAAAAAGCTGAATAGCCAATAGCTAGGCAAGAGGTAGAGGTGGGATTTCTGGAGAGAAAGGAAGAGGAGGAGGAATCTAGGCACGAAGGAGATGCCAGGAGTCAGGGAGAGGAAACAGGAGGCGCAAGATGAAAGAGAGGTAACACCGTGTGATAGAATGTAGGTTAATACAAATGGGTTGAGTTATAAGAGCTTGCTAGGAACAAGCCTAAGCTATAGGCCGAGCTTTCATAATTAACAAGAAGTCTCCATGTCATTATTTTGGGGCTGGTTCTCCAAAGATAGTCTGACAAGAAAACTTGTTACATACTGTTTCAGACCTTAATCATGGACCCCTTGGTGATATGAAAGTAAATTTCTTTTAAGTCGAGCCATCTGCGGTATTTTATTAAGTTAACTGAAGCAGACTATGACAGAGACCTACCCACTCAAGGCAATCGTGGTTTAGTATTACTTAATACTAACTGCAGATCTATAAGTTTGTTAAAGTCACAGTGCTTTGTGCCAAGTAGAAAGTCAATAAAAATGTGTTGATTTTCTCTAAAATTTAATATGACAGGCTGCTTCATATCCCTTACACATTGACCATCTTCGGAGAGTTTGGTCAAAAGGGCCAAGAGATAGTTACTATTATTTTAGATAGTCTCTGAAAAATATTGACTTAACTTTATAAAGAATATTCTCTTTAGTAGGTTGAGTTCACATTCCTATCTGTACTTAAGGTTGATAATTTGTTGATATCTTCCTTAGGGATTTGCTTCCTGGGATGACACTTTCAATGATTTTAACACAATAAAATCTTATTTTATGCTCCAAGGAATGAGTAATACTCAGCAATACTCAGCATAGTACTCAGCCTTGTGGCTATTGCAATAAAATTTGACAAGGGAAGACACACACACACACACACACACACACACACACACAACTGGGTCCTGGAATGAGGTATGGAATGTTTTCTTACTCTAAAAACATCGGTGCATCTTCAGGCTTTTTAAAACCTGTTTTAAAGGGGGGGCTGGGGAAAGAACCAAGTGATATAATTGCCGAAGTCGTTATTATAGCTATCCCTTTACCACCTCTTAGAATTCTAAAGCGATCTAAGAACTTCAACAAATACAATTCTATTTCTCCCATGCACTTTTCTGAGAAAAGGGTTCAGCCTCTATAATCTCAAAGGATGTAGGGGAAAAAAGCAAGCGTCTCTTAGAGGGATTTGTTCTATTGAACTGAATGAAAAGCCTTAGGTCTCCACCCCAGGCCAGCGAGGTGGGACCAACTTTCCCATCTTTTGCTCTACATCTTGGTCTCCACATCCAGTTGGGCTGCCAATCACCCATTCTTTGGTTTTATCTCCCAGGTATGTCTGCACTGGCTGTTTCCCTCATTACCCTTCCTTGGCAGTTGTGCTGCTCTTAATGTCGCTGGCTTTTGAATGGCTGTCTCATCTGAGAGCGACTCACCTCATTCATTATGACTACGCTCCCTCCCCTCCCGCCACCCCCTTTTCCCCTCTCTACTCTTTAGAGCAACCTGACCTTACCAGGCTGGAGAAGCAGCCCATCCCTTTATCCCCTTTGTACTTTGGTCTAGAAACCGTAGATTTGGAGGCAGTACTTTTTCAGCATGTCAGATCGTGTTCCCGTACTACCTTTCCCAGATGATGTAAAAATCTTTTCTATTCCCGCTTAAAACATGTTGTAAGAAATGGCGCCTATAGTGAATGCACTCTTAGCTCCTCTAAGAATATTACATAAAACTACTAACGGCCATCTGTGAATGTCAATTACGTTGGTATTTTTGCGGCAAGTGACAGAGTCCCCTGCACCTGCTATGATCACTGCTTCCCTCAGAGCCTGCACCCCCTTGTATTCCTCACCCCCTGTGCTCCCCTCCCCTCCCCTAACATTCCAAGCAGACTCCTTGCATAGAACTTCCTCCTACAGCCCCCAGGATGGGGGTAAAGAATTGAACTTCACTCTTTCCCATAGTCTTCTCAGCAGCACATTCTCAAATCTCTTCCCGCTTGCTGAACACGGATGGGTAAGTTCTTCACCGAACCCTGCTAAAAGTTGCCTAAATCGGTGTCTGGCCCTGGCACAGCCCGACTCTCAGACAGAGCGAGGGCTGGCCACCGAGGAGCCGCGATCCCTGGCTTATTTCTAAAAGCAAGCTCGCCTCCCGGAGCGGCGAAAGGAGGCCCCGCAGAGAGCAGTGTCCTCCCGGGGGCAGCTCCGTGGGCCCTGGCCGCCACGGACGCTGCGCCGCGGCCTCCGTTCCTCGTTGGGGCGCGGCGTGGCCGAGGCCAGCGGTGGCGGCGGCCCCCCGGGGGATGGCGGCGGCCGGGCTCCGCCAGCAGGTGGCCCCGGGGTCCCGGCGGCGCCGCCCCCTCCGCCAGCGCGGCCCCTCCTCCCGCGGGGGCGGTCAGCGCCCCGGCCGCCGCTCCGCACCCGCCGCCGCCGCCCTCCTTCGGCTCGCCGCGTCCCCCGGGCCGCGTCCGCAGGCTGAGCCCAGGCGGGCCGCGGCGAGCACCCCGCAGCTCCGCACCCCCGCCCGGCCCCGCTCCCGGCGGAAAGTTGGGCTGCGGCGGGCGGCGTTCGGGAAAGAGCGAGGCGGCATGAGGGGGCACCGAGGGGGCGCCTAAGACACCGGGAAGGCGGCGCCGCGCGAGGGGACAACTTCGCCCGGGAGCCCGCGCCCGCAGCCCCCGGCCGGGCTCGCGGTGGTTCCTCCCGTCCCTCGGCCTCCCCCGCCGATCGAGACGCGGACCTTGGTCCCGGCGAATCCGCGGCGGTGACACGAGCCCGCCTCAGCCGCCGCCTCAGTCTCCTGCCGCGCCGCCACCTTGCCCGCACCATGGAGTTCTCCGAGAGGAAAAGAAGCAGGAAATCCCAGAGCTTCAAACTGGTGAGCCGAGGTAAGCGGCCGGCCCGGGGACAGCGGCGGGAAGCCGGCGCCGCGCTCTCCGCGCTCTCGGCCCCGCGCGCCCCGGCCGCCCGCGGGCTCCACGCCGGGGGCGCGCCCGCCACGACCCCCCTAGTCCCCGCCCGAACCCGGGGCCCCACGGGCCGCACACGCCCGGCCGCGGGGAAAGTTGTGCCTGAGGGGACCCATGGGGTGTTATTGAAGGTAAACAAGTCGGAGGGCACGTCAGGAAATTAGCAAACAATGACACCGGGGAGCCGAGCCCGCTCGGGGGTGCCGCCGCCGCGGCCGCCGCTGGGCTGGAGTGGCTGAGGGTTTGCCTGGCCGGCAGGCCGAGCTTATACTAGGATATATTTTTGTTTTCTTTTTTTCCCCCCACCCCGCAAAGAGAATGCGGGGAGGAGGGGAGAGGAAGATGATCATTGTTCTTTTTAAGAAGAATCAGCTCATTAGGGATCCAAGCTCAAAACAGAAATTGTTGTCATACAGCATCTTTTCTAGGTGTTATAAGACTAGAGACTATACCAGTCAGACAAGTGTCATTACAAGAAAGAAAGAAAAAATCCAGCTAGGTCCTGCCGACTAACAGGTGTACAGCACACTCTTCGTGCTTTTATTTTGTCTAGGGAAGAGAAAGTTGAATAGTGTCTGCACTGGGTTCTGTTACTTATTCTATCCTATCTTCCTGATTTAAGTCTTTAAAAGAAATGATGACAACTCCAAGATAAGGAATACACCTGTCAAAATGTCGTGTGCTGCCTCAATATAGGAAAGGGGTGACCCCGGCCCCCATGGTAATGGCACAGGTCCTAATACTTAGTTCCAACCCACCCTCTGTAGGTATCTTTTGAGGTCAAACCCAAATCACAGAACCTGTCCACTCTCCCTGGGTGGTTTTTACCTAGCATTGGCATCAGAGTAGAGAGGCACATGATTGTTCCAAGGGCCTGCAGAAGTCACGTGCAAGCAGATGGACATTGGAGGGTGATTTCAAGCCGTCAAGTTTTCCAGACTCAGCTAAGCTGAACCGAGGATTCTGTAAAGCCCACTTTCCGTCAGTCTGGAAATGGTTTAATTATAGACATTTTGAGGAGCTGCTCATCTGTTTCCCCTAATTTAGTTTTGTACTGTTTAATGATAGAGGCCTGAAATAGTGTGTGTATTCAAAATATTTGGCTGCTCTTTCTTGGTACAGCCCACCCTACCAACAAGGCGGTTGATTACTCCGTTATTGTACTCTGTAAATCTTTCCATGTGTGATGGCCCGTTTGATACAGTCAGTGTGCTCCATTCAGGAATGGAGGCTGCTTTCTTATTTATGACCTCAGGCAACTTACTACTTACTCTATCTTAAAAGAGAGGGTAGTTTTGCCATATTGTCCTGTGCCATGTAAGGCAAACAACAAACAAACAAACCCACCCAAAGCTTGGATTGTTGATGAAAAGAGACATCTATTTTCACACCCGAGTGGTCCTGCTTTCTGAAGAACTTCATTGCCAAAGTGCTGTAGCTTCCACAGGAGGTCCTAAGATGTATTTGAAAATTGGCTT
>JAQHUG010000292.1:1312763-1325184 GCA_028555095.1 Dicrostonyx torquatus
GGATCTCTGTGAGTTCGAGACCAGCCTGGTCTACAAGAGCTAGTTCCAGGACAGGCTCCAAAGCCACAGAGAAACCCTGTCTCGAAAAACCAAAAAAAAGAAAAAAAAGAAAAAAAAGAAAGAATCTTGCTTGTTTGCTTCTCAAAGTATACTTTTTTTTTGAAATAACACATCAGTATCTTTTTTTATTTTAATGTGCTTTTAAGCTAAGATTCTTTGAGTAATCTGAGTCAAGAGACAGTTCTGAGGTGCACTACTATTGATATGCTCATGAAAATGGGTTGTGGAAATAAATTTGGGAAACTTCCCTGGCCTGAGGTTCGGCAAGATTTTTCTTTTTCTAACAAATATATTTGCTCTCTCAAAGAAAAGAAACCTGGTAATTGCTATCTGAGGGCAAACTTGACTGTGAAAGCTCTAGCCATGCATAGCCGTTGTGTAGTCAGAGTGATCTTTCAAGTTGGTGTACTTCAACGCAAACTTGTGTGAGCAGAGTGAGTGGTTCCCATTGACCACGGTCTCTGCGAGAGTTCTTGAAATTGTACCTATAAATTATACATATAGAGAACGGGAGTCTTTAACTGCTTATTCTTACTTCTTGAAGCCATTAAAATTCTAATTTTCGGTTGTTTTCTTGTGCCAGATTATCACCATGAGGTGTATAAGATCTCAGAATTCAGCCACGATGTTAATGGGGAGACCAAAGAGACACAACCCATTTTTTTAGGTAGGTTCCTATGTCAATTAATTTCCCAGCAAAACAGCATGGCGTGGCCATTTGCAGCTTCCGGGGCAGGGTAGCGGGGAGAGACTGTGTAAGAACGGGAAATGTCTGCCGCTGCTTAATGTATGACATTCTTTTCAAGACCTTTTATTTTACAGATTGCCAATACATCCCTTATTAACATTGCTAAAAGTTGTAATTTCAGACATAAATGTTTATTAGTGTCTACACACAGTGCTAATTATCACTCAGTCACAGAGCCAGATGCTGACTGTGCAGTTTTGTCGCTCGGTGCTCACCCCATTTCCATCGCATATTCGCTGGCATGCTTCACTGGCAATAGTTTGTGTAATTGGGGTATTACATCTTTGACATCTGGATAACAGAAATTCAATTTCCAGGAAGCTGCAGTTTGTTTGGTTTTGCTTCTGCCTTGGGTGGGATAGAGGATTAATGTGCTGTCTTATTATAATGTCCCTTCACCTCTATGGCCTGGTTGCTAATCCTGCCATGACAAAATTAAATTAAATCTTTAGTCAGAAAGCGTAAGGAGGATAAAAGTGTGATTGTCCGCCTAGCCACCTCCTCAGAGTGCCAGTTGCTACCGAACAGCTTTTTGTTTCCTGGCTGCGTCCTTCTCACGGACAGAGAGAAGAGGCCTTTCACCTGCTGCCGTCCTTCCTGGTTTGCCTACCTCAGGGGCAGACAGAGCAAAGGCAGCATCCTCCAACTCTTCCGACAAGTGACGTAAAGTACTTCCGAAAAGTAGCCTGTTTGCCAGGTGTAGTGTGGGCATAGAGTGCATACATGAAGAATCTTGCCTTTCAGTTGGTATCTGCAACCTTTGAGCCCAAAATCAAACTGTCTAGGATGCTTCCTCTCAGAGTGCTTAGCCAGGCCAAGTATGGGGTAAACAGTGACAACTTTGCCCATCCTGGACTCTACAACCCCAGGTAGTAGTAGGGCGAGGGCCGGGTACTGCATAGCCAGGAAGCAGGCCATGTGAGGAAGCCAGAGTACAAGGGCTTGAGAGCAAGGACCAGAACTACCCAGTGACTGGGGATGGGTATACCTGTGGCTGAATTGCTGCGTAGACCCAGATTGGCACTTTTTTCTGATGGAAACATTTTAACGTCTGGAGAGTGTTTTCTCTCTGTTTTGGTCTAAGGAAGGGAAAGGAAGCAGAGGTGCAAAGGTCCAGGCAGAAGTCACATGTAGAAAGGTGAAATCAGGGAACACGAGTGGTTCCTACCATAAGGATCATCATAGGCGCTCGGATCTTTCCAGTAAGAGAATATTTCCAAGGCCAGCACCAGCCCTGTTGACTGTTGTGAGCACTGAACACCAAAATCAAGAGAGATGCTGTGGCCAGAAAGAGAAACTTGTCTTCTTTTGGGCTCTCTTCAGAGCGCTAACCTGGGTCAGATGAGTCCTTTTAAGGACCACTCGAGAAAATGAATTTGCCTTCTGCTAGAAATTTTACATTTCTCATGTAAGTGGAACACCATGTTCTGGATTTAGTTCCTGTAAACTCATTCCTGTTAGTTGCTTGAAGAATAGTAGTGATGTTAGATAGTAATCCAATTGTACGGCTGGAGAACAATGAAGAAGAGCAGGGTGGGATTCAGTTAAGAGGCAAGCTTGTGGACAGGGCAGATGTTCTTTCTTCCTTATCTGAACTGAAGCTAAAAGAATACCATTAAAGAACAGAGCGTGGAGTGGGGCTCATCTTGAAGGTGGTTTGTAGAAGGCCTTTGACAACAAGAGCTTTAGAGACGAGTAAGTACCTCTTCTGGGGAAGATCAGATATGGTTCCCAAAGACCCTCCAGGTCAATTAAGAAGTGCAGATGATTTGGAAACATGATTTCTAGAGCAAGAAAAGGCTCCAGATAACATCTGAAATTAAGAATTTTGTTGTTCGCTGTGTTACAGTTTATGTTACTCTTCTTAAAACACAGATTTATATGGCTTATTTCATAAATTGCTGTAACCTGTTCCTAATATTACCTAGGGTGTGGATCTAGGAGAGTCTGATACTTAAGTACTTGAGAACTAACTGTATGCCTGTAGAGAGAACTAGCGTACAGCTCCCACAGTTGACACAGGACTTTCTGTATCAGACATGTGCGGTCTCTGTAACACTCCGCGTCTTTAAGACTTAAATATGTGTCTCAGGGGAATAAAGAGTACCCCTAGAGTTTGGCAGAGCTTCCCACATCAAATCTATTTCCTTGGAATATTTTTAGGCAGCTAACTAATGTAATGTATCCAGTGTGGTAATGTAGCTCCCTAGAATGATGGCTTGTGTGAGTGCTTTGGGAATTACTCACATGTTTTTGATTTGATTAAGGGTTATAAGAGGTAACTTTACCCTGTGGACTTTGACTTTCTGAAGCCAGCTCTGTGAAACTACAGTGAAGATTTGAGCACTGTTTGAAGGAAAACAACTTATTTAACCAACTCGACAAGTGTTTCTGTGAGGAAATAGTGAGTGGGTTCAGAAATGAATAGGACAGGGGCCCTGCTCTGTGGACTAATGTCCTTTGGGGGATGCAGGGAGAAGACTGTTCTGGAAGCAATGAGGTGCACTGTGCAGAAATCACAGCAGCGGATGTTTGAGTGGAGCGTGCAGGGCCCTTTATACAAATGTTCTCATTTACCCCTCACAGCACGTCCATAACCACACCATCATCCTCATTTTTGATAAGGCTTGGGGCAAACACTCCACTGCCAGTCTCTCTCTCTCTTCCTGAACAGTAATCATTGGCAGTTGGAAAGGAGCAAGAGCTAGGTGGAAGGGTAGGGTGGGGAGCTAGACCTTGAACTACAGAGATTTGCATAAGCAGAAGATTCCTGGTGGGAAGGGTGGTACTGGCCAGCACAGAGTGATAAGCAGATAAGCATCTTTATGGTTAGACCTTAAGTGAGTGTTGGGCTTTAGTTGGAGAGTGTGTCATGTTATCGGAGAATGATCAGGGCAGTTGTTCATCCCATAATAACGGGAGTAAAGCTCAGCATGAAAGGAAGGCCACTAAACCAAGTCGGGGATTATTGAGGCTTCTGCTAGTAAGACGACACTTTTTAATGAGACAATGTATTCTTTGTAACAGTGATATGTAAATTAAGTGAAGTCCCTTTTCATACTTCAGATTTTAATTCAGATTTACTCTTGTGGTATAGAAATCTGAGGCATTTTTTTTTTCAGGTGTTCAAGTCCCATTACTTTATTCATTTAGTAAACATTTCTTGAGCTCTAATTGCATTGGTGCCAACCCCTTTTTGTGCTGTTCTTTTTCATATTTCATTCAGTAACTTAGGTATCAGCAGATGAAGTACATGGTTCAGTAGTGATGCCGTTTGATTGGTGTCCAGATATCTGAGTCTGTAATCCCTTTCTTAATGAGAACTGCTGCTACCATGTGCTTCAGAATCTCCTTCAAGAGAACACAGAAGAATTCCACACTCCTCTTCAAGCTAGGAATTTAGTCCCTGACCACAGTGAAGTGCTCCTCCCTGGGACAGCCACTTGAGTAGCCTGGGTCCCACCTCAAAAAGTACTGCCTGGGGCTACCCCAAAAGGAAAGAACCTTTGATGTTTCATCATACAGCATGCCAAGAATTGGTGTTACCTTGGGGGTCAAGGGAATCAAGAAAATAGAGAAAGGCAGAACCCCTAAATACTAGCATTTGGAATCTACAATGCTTTTCTCCTCCCTGTCCGTCTCTGTAGCTGCCCCTTTTCACGTGAGCACTTCTCTTCCTTGGCGGTACAGTGAGGGAGCATCTCTGTGTGCTAGGAATACGGCAGATGTAGGTACCACTTATCCAAAGTCAGATGCAATATAATGCTAGGAACTTCATATGTTATTCCATTCATTGTCCTGATAAAAGTACTGTCATTCCTATTCCTAGGGGAATCTGAGAGTTTACAGAGTTGCTCGGTGGGAGGACTAGGGTGTAAACCAGTGTGTCTCTCCTCAAATCCTCCCCTTGACCACATGGTATGCTTATTTAGATCGGCTCCCCTGCAGAGCCCCCAGCACGTACTGCTGACAGAAGGAAAGCAGAGCTGCTCCAAGAAGGGTGACGGAGACCCAGAGAACCTCACGCTCTATAATCCTGAGTCTCTAGCATGGAGTGCTCCGGGCATTGTTAAGTAAACCTGGAACCCCATGTTTTCTAAGATTGCAGTCAGTAGCAAAATGTGATTATACTCTAGGCTTCCCAAAAGACTTAAGAAGCACTTGTAACCTGCTTCGTTGAAGTCACCTGTGTGTATTAGATATATTGTAGCTTTGGATGCAGACTTGGTCATTCTTAAGCTGCTGCTGGCTACCTAGAGTTGGGGGGCATTTGTAGTTAGTCTTATCTCACTGCTTTCACTAATCTCATAATTACTACCACTACTGGACTAGGAAATAGACCTTGGTCTTCCTCCTGATTTTTACAAATGAGAGGCTTTATCTCATAGATAAAAGTGACTTGCATAAAGCTGTACAGTAGTTAGCAGTTGACCATACTTATAGTCAGGTCTCTTGACACCTGCTCTGAGGTCTTTTAGCCCCTGCTCCTTTCTTCACTCCCCAACTCTGCTCCTATGTGCTGTTCTGACTGTCTCTTCCCTGCAGGGACTGTAGACTCCAGTTTGTTTCTTATCACAGAGCATTCAGCATCCACAGTCCAGTCCTGCCAGCACCTCCCTGCCTCCAAATGCCTCAGATGAAGATGGGCACCCCAAATATGAGGTCATTTATTGCTCAGAGTTGGAGGAGCTCAGGAACCACTGGGCAAGACAGGGTTGTTGTCTCCTGTGTGCTCGGCACGTCCAGGCCTTCCTGTCTGAACGCACATTGCTTCTGAGAAGACAGTTCCATTTGCAGATGAGAGAAGTGGGTCTGTAGAAGTGTTTGCTCACACCGAGTTATGGAGCCAGTAACGAGCTGGCTTTGACTGTGATCTGGCCAGATTCTTTCTGCTTCGTGGAGAGAGCATGGCTCATCATCCTCTTCTTCCTGCTCATTCTTCTCTTCTGTCTTACTCTCACTGAAAAAAATGTTCTATGTCAAACTGGCCTCTTCTCATAGCCCCTGAAACTCCTTAAATTCTCGTCTCTGCATTCTCAGCATGCTGCTTCTGCAGTCTCCACTCTCCTCTACCATGCCTTGTCCCCTGTCCAGGCTCCGAACTACATCCTATCTGTCCTGATGGTGTTTAAAGTTCAGTTTCAATATTGCCTTGGCCACAAGCCTTTTCAGTTTATAGTACAGCAGAGAAAAAGGCCTAGGTTCAGAAAACTTCAATCTCTGGTTAGCACTCAGTGGCACCTTGAGGGGCTGAAGAGATGGCTCAGGGCTCCAGAGCACTGGCTGCTCTTGCAGAGGACCCAGCACCCATGACTCTCATGGCCATCTGTAACTCCAGTTCCAGGGATCTGACCTCCTCTTCTGGCTCCCACAGATGCTGCATGCATGTGGTGCACAGATATACATGCAGGCAAAACACCCACACACATTTTAAAAATAAAATTAAAACAATTAATGGCATCTTGAATAAAACTCTTGAGGAATTTTCTTTATCTCCTGTGATGGAGTAATAGTGCCTGCCAAGCTACTTCATCAGAATCTTCTTCAGCATTTGGAGTCCTAAGTCACATCTTTTCAAACTGGAAGGCACTGTGCTCTTAATTCATATTATTCCTTTTCCCTAGCTCCTTCCAAATTCAAAGTTTTTCTTTTGAATGGTTTACTACTGAAGATCAACATCAGTGCTTCCCAGTACTTTCTGGGCAGTAGTGGAGCATGGCTTTAATCCCAGCACTTGGGAGGCAGAGGCAGGTGGATCTCTTTGAGTTCAAGGCCAGCCTGGTCTACAAAGGAAGTTCCAGTACAGTCTGTGCTGCTACATGGAGAAACCCTGTCTTGAAAAAACAAAATAAAACAAACACACAGAAAAACTCAGTATTTCCCATGCACTGCCTCATCTTTATTCTTGTATCTGGCTTTATTGTGGTCTAAGAAACCGAGCAGATCCTTCCCCAGCCCTGTTTTTAAAAGTTGTCACATCAAACTGTTTGTCTGTTTTCACTACCTCTTCTAATCTGTCTTGATGTCGCTTGTCCAATCCTAGAGGCAAGTGTGGCCTGGATTCTGCTTCGGATCCTCAGGCGCACTCAGTGCTGTGTTTATAATGGTGCTTACCTGGTGAGTCTTTGGACTCTCATTTAATGTGTGAATGTATCAGACACTGCTACATCATAATGAAGAAAAATCATCTTAAAACGCACTACTCTATTGCTGATAAACCAAACTTCAGTGTTTCACAGAACCTTTCTGAAGAGGTGCTTGTATTCTACCAGGCTATCTTAGTTACTATCTGTTGCTGTGATAAACACTGTAACCAAGGCAACTCATAAAAAAAGAAAGTATTTAGCTGGGAGATGGCGACACACACCTTTAATCCCAACACTTGGGAGGCATAGGTAGGCAGATCTCTAAATTCAAGGCCCGCCTAGTCTACAGAGTGAGTTCCAGGGCAGCCAGGGCTACACAGAGAAACCCTTTCTCGAAAAACAAACAAACAAAAAAAGAAAGTACTTAATTGGGGGCTTGCTTATTGGTTTCAGAGGGTTGGTCCATGGTCGTCATGGCGGGAAGCATAGTGGCAGGCAGGTATGACACTGGAGTGGTAACTGAGAGCTTACATCCTGACCCTTGGTCAGGAGACACTGGGAGAGCGAGAGTCAGACTGTTCTTGGATTGAAACTTCCAGAGTGGCACCTCCAACAAGGCTACAGCTCTTAATGCTTCCTACACAGACCACCAATTGGGAACCAAACATTCAAACATGTGAGCCTGTGGGTGACCATTATCATTCAAACCACCACACATGTTAAATCTAAAATTTGGGTTTTCTGGTGTTGGTCTGTGAGATACAATTTGTAATATTTTCTTTTTAAAAAATCTAGAAAAGTTCAAACAGGAGAGAAACTTGCAAGTAAAAGTCAGTAACATGTTGAAAATTAAAATTGAAAGGCCACGTGATCTGCTTGTGTTGACCTTTGCCATGATGTTGGAATCATTTTATAGAGGCAAAGTGCCCTAGATAATACTTACCAATTAATACCGGGTCTAACTCTGTCTAGTTCTCAGAGTCTACACTAAGCAGGTTTTTACTTAAAGAAAATAAAGCTGTACATTGTACAATCCCAACAATAAGCCTGTCTCTATTACCTTTCTGGGGGAAGAGAGGCTATGAGCACAGCTACTCAAATCACACCTTCCCAGGGGTGTCCTACAAGGGACAGGTGAGACTGACATCACCTGCATCCACTCCTGAGGACCCAACAGGACAGTGTCTGTCCTGAGGAAGGTTGCAGTTCTCAGATAGACTCGGTGTCTAGGTGAGAAGTGTAGATGTCACATTTACTTCTCCTACATCAGCTGTGATTCAGTCATTATAAAATGTTCTTGAAGGGGAGAGTCCAATACACATTGATAGTTTCTCCTTCCCACTTCCCATGACAGTGTACTTATACTTAAAAAAAAAAAGTATATGAGCTTCTATAAGAAAAGTAAAGATTCTAGAGCATTGTATTTTGCATCTTAAAGTTAAAAATAGACCTAGGACGTTGATACAGGAAGCCTGCTATTCTTGTAACAGATTATTGGAGAGAAAACAACCTCGAAAGGGATGTAGCAGTAGCGGCAGCACCACGGAAGACAGCCTGGGCATGCAGAAGCTCAAACGTGGAGTAGCTTATCCAGGAGACAGCTTTAGTTTCCTTCTAGTATCCCACACACCTTGACTTGCTGCCCTGCCTGACATCGCCCTTCATTTAATGCCTTCTTGTTAAGGCCCACGCTCCTTTGCATGATACGGCCGCCCTCACAAACTATGTCTCCTTTCCATTTGTTCTCAGTCCCTACACTCACAGGACCAGCCACTTTTCACTCTTGAAAGGGGCCTGCTTCCTCAAACTGTAGGCTGTGCACCTTGTCACCGTTCCTTGCCACCCATCTTCCTCTCTCACTGGTTCTCTCTGCTGTTCCTGAAGATTCCTTTAGTGGCCAGCACGCACTCTCCTGCCTCTGCCCTGCAGCATTCCCGAGACCCCTATCAAAGTAGAAACATAAGTAGTTTATCCATGGACCTCTCCTGCTACATTGTAGACTAGGGGTCAGCTCAGCTGTTTGGTGAATGAAGGGGGGAAAAAAAAGTCTGATTTTAAACTTGGCTTGAAGTGAAACCTCCAATTTAAAACTTTGTTATTCAACTTTTTGACCTCTTAAAAGTTTTTATCGTGGTAACATATTTAGTAACTAACTGGACCTCTCCATTCATAAGTAAAATATGTCAACCCCAGCAGTGGGATGTTTAAATTTTGTATATTTCCTATTTCACAAAGTTAGTAAGAGCCCCCCATTCTTGTCCTATCTCTCTGAAACAGGATGCTGTCTGTGACCCTGTGTGTTAGCCGCCTTCTACCTCCATGGCTTTAGCTACTCACACACTTGGGGGAGGTGCCCCTAGAATATTGCAGTCTCTATTCCTGGGCTATTCACTGCCCAGTCCTGGGCTATTCACTAGTCCCAGTCTGGAGTGACCTCTTCCACCCTCTGTGTGGTCCTCCTTTATTTATCATTCCAGGTTCATCTTAAGTCTCATTAAAGGCAAGACTTGTGATTTTAAATGCTTACTGTTTTCCTATTGCACTATTTGGTACAGGACAGACTCTTAATAAACCAGTGTTGTTGGTTTGTGTTTTGGTTTTTCGAGATAGGGTTTCTCTGTGTAGCCTTGACTGTCCTGGAACTTGCTCTGTAGACCAGGCTAACCTCAAACTCACAGAGATCTGCTTGCCTTTGCCTCCCAAGTGCTGGGATTAAAGGCGTGTGCCTCCACCACCAGCTTTAGTAACCATTCTTGAGTGAAGGAGTGGCACATTGAAGCATGCTAACTGTTTCCTACCAATTGTCAGCTAATCCGTGTGAGACAACACATTGAATAGAGACAGTTTCTTGCATAGAAATGTCCCCTGCAGTAGTGCAAGAGGTCTTCATTCTGTCTGTAACATGTTGACAGCATAAATACACATACACGTCAATAGATCCTATCTACATGTTATAACAACCAAACGTGCCTCCTACATATGTGATCTATAGTCCTTAGCAGGCCATGGTGTGGAGTAGTTTTTTAAGCACAATTTAGCTTTGAACTGGAAAAAAAAAAAGAAAAAGACTACAGCTGTGCAGCACTAGGCAGGCCCGTCGTTGCGTGGCAGTCCTAGGACTTTACAAAGCTCGGATGCTCCAACACTCTTGGTGGAAACCACGCTATCCCGTTCCCATCAGCTGACTGAGCACTCTTGCTTTGGTTGTTTGGCTGTTGTCTTATCCTTCTCTGTCTGTCTGTCTCACAAATGAGAGGCTGTGATGAACAGAGAGAGAGATGGAGGGCTCATTCTGTTGATGGTCAGGTTACTGTGCCTCCTTTCTGTACAAAGGACGGCTTATTACATGTGTACTTGACAGTGTACTTAAAATCATTGCAGAGTTGAGGCAGATTTTCTTCCCTATTCCAGACAATCAGTATCCTTGTAAATAAGAATCCATAAAATTGTTCTCTGAGTATTACATTTTTTTCCCAAGCATGTACAAGTATACTGTGTTATTTGAGTTCCAAGGGTTTTATAATGTTTTTTACTTGGAAATCAAATTTTATATCTGAAAGGTTAATGGAGAAAACTAATTATGCTATCTGGTAACCAAATGTGTGATGAGACATTTGTCTCTGTAATTAACAGCAAGGAACTTTTATGGTTTCATAAAATCGAGTGCTACATAGAGTATGCTGTGAGCATTTGTTTGGATGAGGTGTCCAAAACAGAGATGTTTATGGATGATATAAAGTTGAACTGAAATGGAATGCAGGTGTCTGTGCATCTTACAGCATTTCTCATTGTTGAAGTGGAAGCCAGAAGATTAATAACTTTACTTTGTCATGATAAAATAAGTAATGTGTTCTTGGAACAGTGGTACGGTACATAAGTTACTCAGTAATTCCAAGAATTTATTCTGTTCCAGGAATAATATCCTTAACAATTTATTTTTACAGAAAAAGTGGATGCAACATAATAGACTATGAAGTTGCGTATGTGGTTAATGGAATTATATCTCAAACATGACTTCACGCCTACATATAAAATGTACAGAATCCCCCAAAAATGCAAGGTTAACATGCAACTAAAAAGTACAAAGTCAGAGGAGGCAGAACTTAAGGTTCTTCCATTAACACTAACTCATTCTCATCGCACATATATAATTTTTTTCGATTACAGCAAGACTTTAATGGGCACCTTAATATGCACTGCATGAACCGTGGCTGGGGAGCTGCTGCCACAGAACACAGCTTTCGGATTTCTCCACAAGTTCAGTGTTCTTCCTTTGAATGCTCCTCTGGAAGGGAGAGCCTGGTGCTGGAACACAGCAGCCGTGTGTGCCCTCTCTTGACCCCACTCTCCCTCGGTTACTTTGGCCATTCTTTTTTTTTTTTTTTTTTTTTTGGTTTTTCGAGACAGGGTTTCTCTGTGGCTTTGGAGCCTGTCCTGAAACTAGCTCTTGTAGACCAGGCTGGTCTCGAACTCACAAAGATCCGCCTGCCTCTGCCTCCCGAGTGCTGGGATTAAAGGCGTGTGCCACCACCGTCCGGCTACTTTGGCCATTCTTCATTTGTCAAGTAGAGGGATCTTGTTCTGACATCTTCCACCTTGGATGCACTAGGGGGAAGAAATAGATACTTCCCTTGGGGAAAGCTTCCTTCTGTAAGACAAGATTGGGCAGAGGTACCTGGTGGTCCTGCTTGTTATCCCATGCTTGCTTGGTAGGAAGGAGAAGTTCTTTCAGAGATGCCACACTTGCCAGCTTCTTTTTTTCAATTTTAGAAAAATTTTTATCTATTTTCTGTGCATTGATACTTTTGACATGGGTGTCGGGTCCCCTAGAACTGGAATTACAGACGATTGTGAGCTACCATGTGAGTGCTGGGAGTTGAACCTGGGTCCTCTGGAAGAGCAATCGGTGTTAATTCTCAACTGCTGAGCCATCTCTCCAGCCCCTGGCAGTTTACTTCTTATAGATCAGTTTTTAAAAGCTTTCCTTAACTGAATCTTCCTAACATATCTGTTAATATAATTTATTTTGTATTCATTTTGTGGCCGTCTATTGAACCGCCACTAATGCCGGGCTAAGAGACGTTTAACCCACTGAGATAAGGAAAGTAAGGATACTGTGGTACTCAGAGCAGCAGACTCCAGGGCGTTCAGAAACATGGCCCTTGAGAAAGGGGCCTTTTCTTTCAGTTTAGCTGTCTAAGCGATTCCGGAGTGTGTAAACCAGTGGGTCTCTGCGTCTGTTTCTTGTGTCTTTCCTTGCACTCTTGTCCTTCTGTGTGTTTATTTTGTCCTGCTCTGGTGTGTTAGTTATGTATTATCTTATATTTTATCTGTGGGGCTGAGCATTCAGAGAGATGGGGGAGCTTCAGAACTGCTGGAAGGCCTTCATTTTATACATAAAAAGCTGTGGGCCTGCTGGCTGGATGTGGCAGTTACTAACTAATTAGATTCTGATTGAATTGTTCTGAAGGGAGGCAGACATTACCTATGTGATCCTAGTGTTTAGCCAAACCTGAATGCCACTGCC
>JAQHUG010000292.1:1336082-1372117 GCA_028555095.1 Dicrostonyx torquatus
GTGCCATCCTGGAGAATAAATACCTGCTTCGCTTCCAGCCTTCTTTGTTCTGGCCTCTGCTTGCCGAGGCTGGCAGATAAGGGGGCAGAGAAATTGTTGGTTACCTACCTGCCGTCGATTTCAGTTACCCACAGATGGCTGTGGTTGAGCAGATGGCTAACCTGCTGGCCTCATCTTTGTCTTCTCTCTTGGCTTTTTTTCTTATGAACCTTCATTCATAAAATAGTTCCAAAGAGGAAATTGAAAGTTGGTTTCTGATCATACTCTAAAGAAAGCTTTTTTTCCCAGCGAGAACCGGGCCAGGAAACTGTCTTTAGGCCATAGCCAGTTTTCCTTCCCTTACGCGTTGTGAAGTATTTAAGAGTATGGAATCAGTCAGTATTCTTTCCCACTTCCAGAGAAGTACTGTTTGCTTTGGAGGCTGTGGCAGTGGACTATGTGTGGTATGTTTTCTTTTGTTAAGTTACAGTGCTAACTTTGACCCTGTTTCCATTAGGCGATGAAAACATGGAAATTAAAAAACAAATTACAGGGATGAGAAGATTACTGAATGACAGCACTGGGAGGATATATCAACGTGTTGGCAAAGAAGGAGAAAAACTAAAAGAAGAGCCCCAGGATTTGGAGTTAGTCTGGCCTCAGCGTTTGAACTCCTCTGCAGAGGCCACGCAGGGCCTCCATCCTCCTTCACGTGGGGCATGGAATGAACTACCAACCCAAAGCGGGCAGTTCTCAGGGCAGTATGGTACACGTTCTAGAACCTTCCAGAGTCAGCCCCACACCTCTGCGAGTTCCAATGGTACGATTGTCCAGCATTCAGAATATCCTTGTGGACATGTATTGTGGCTTGTTTTAGTTCTGAGTATCGAGTTGTTTTGAGATCAGTTTATGAAAACCTCCCTTAGTCACCCACCTCACGGGGTTCTTCTCAATTCTGTATGGGACTAAGGATCTCAGACAGGATCTCACACGGCTAGGCAAATAGTCTTCTACTCAGCAGTGGTTCCACTCCTGCGCTGGGTTATTTTAGAAGGCAGAAGGGGAAGACATAAGAGAAAATCTTGAGTGTATAAAAACCGCAGACTTGACAGGAAAGTCGGTGGGTCTGGGCTCAATAAAAGCAGACTCCTAGCAGAGTCTTAATAAAGTAAGAATTCTTATCCACCAGTACACAGACGGTGTTGTCACCAGAGCCTGGACATTAGAGTGGCAGCAGCTGCCGTTAGAACTACTAGAAGCTTCCTGGTCGTGTTTTGTGTTAGTAACCCATGCTCCTGCTTACCCTTCGCTTCACTTCATTGTCAGGAGAGTCCTACTTAGAGAGCACCTCACAGCTTTACCTCTTGTCAAAGCCCTTTCCGTTACCTGCGTTCCAGTGCTGGAACTCATGCTCAGAAGTATGCCTTTAAAATAGTGTTTCCCAACCTGTGGGTCGTGACCCCTGGGGGGGAGGTCGAATGACCCTTTCACAGGGGTCACCTAAGACAATTGGAAAACATGTATACTTGCATTATGATTCATAACAGTAATAAAATTACAGTTATGAAGTAGCAACAAAATAATTTTATGGTTGGGGTCACCACAGCGTGAGGAACTGTATTAAAGGGTTGCAGCATCAGGAAGGGTGAGAACCACTGCTTTAAAGTCAGATTTCTTTAAAATCCCTGACTGTTAAGTGGGGAGTGGGGTTCCAAATTTTTTCAAAGCTTAAGAGAACAATTGAGGCTTTTCTTGGTAATATTAATTTCCCATCCAGTGACATTGGATATTTCTTGGTTTATAAATTATGTATGGATGTACAGATCTATAGTTTACACAAAGAACAAAGGAAAAATAAGGCATTCAGGTTGCTTGAAAAGTTCAGGATTTTCTTCCTTCATGTTCATTTTATGATATCTTTTGGTAAAAAGAAAAAGTTTGACTTTTTTTCTTAAACACAATTCACAGTCACCAGTTCAGGGGACTGAGAAGCCATCCTGAGACACTGATGAGACAGTAAGGGCTCTAGAGATGTACGGTATCTTCTCTTCTCAGTGTTCCATAGGCAAGTATCCAGTTCACATGCTGGCAGGCTTCCAGGCTAGAGGACGGTGCTCTTTAAAGGCTCCTCCATAAAAATAAAAAGTCTGTTCTCTTTAAAATGAGAAAATGATTTATAATGAGCTGAGAAGGGCTAGTTTTGCCCTCTAAAAAATCATAAAAATGGTGCTTAAATTAGTGCCTAGGAATATTCCGTAGCCCCCTCTTAACTCTACTACCAGTAAGAGGAAAAGGGGGCCGTGTGGGTGTAGAGTAAATGTGACCCTCCCACAGCAATGATTTTGGGATAATGTATTCTACTCACCAATATACAAGAATGTTGGGTTTAATTTAGAAACTGTTACTAATAAATATTAAAAGTTACAAAAATTCCTCCAAATCGTAGTCAAAATAGATCGTTTGTGTCTCTTGCTTGCACCATTTCAGTAAAAATACATTATACAAGGGGCTGAAGAGAGAGCTCATGTTATTAAAGTGTCTGTTACATAGTGTAGAGACATGAGTTCAAATCCCCAGAAACACATAAAATCCAGGTACAGCTTCTGTAGTCTCACACTAGTACAGTAAAGTCAGACAGAACGTATTGGCCAATCAGTCTAAGCAGATCAGTGTCTTCCAAGTTCATTGAGAGACCCTGTCTCAAAAACTGGTGTAGAGTTCAAGGAAGACAACTGATACCAACCTGTGCCCTCCATACATCCACATGCATGCGCATATGATACAGTTCTATGTATGTGTGTAGACATATATACTCAACACACACACACCGTGTACTCATAGACATATAAAATATATTATACAGTTGACTCTTGAGTAAAGTATGTTGGAATTATGCACATCTGCCTGTAGGAAACTGTTTTGTAGAGATTTGTAACAGTTTGTGCACAATCTCAGATAGACCTCACAGCCTAGAAATAGTGAAAAAATTATGGGAAAGTTGGACATGTCATCAATGTATAAAATAGGTAGATAATATCATCTATTATTTGCCATTATCATTTGCTACCAAAATACATACACTTCTTATTTTAAAAAACCCAACAACCAAGATTTATTACAACTTAGGTACAAGAACACTGTAGACTATTCATGATATCATTTGCAGTTAGGGGAAATTTAAAAAAATGTGCATTTTTAGCTACCTCCTGTTACCACTGTGGGGAGTTAAAAGTGAAGTGGGATGTTAGCTTCACTTGAGGCTATGCCCTGCACACCTCTCAGAGCTGCCCAAGGATCACTAGGGTACAGCTGTGCCAGCCGTGTGTTTCTTTGGGATAGTTGGCACTTCTAAAGCTGAGTCGCCTCTCTTTGCTACCGTTTGAATGCTAATCCTTGGTGCTGCTCCAGAAGTAACCTTTAATTCGTCTGTGGTTTTGCTGTGTAAACTTCAGTATCTCAAATAATGATTATTAGGAGTTAGATTATTTTCAGTATGTGATAAAAGACATCATTGGAACAAAACCTTAGAACTTCAACTCACCTGCCTGGCCGGAACTTAAGAAGTAGCTGCCTCTTAGATTACCCTTGTCCATAGCAGCTAACCTGGAGCTGGAGAGGTCCAGCTGCCAAAGTTTTTTTTTTCCAAATGTGCTGTTTTTGTTCACGGACAATGGGGAAATACTTGTGCATGTATAGGGGAAACAGGAGAGTCGCTTTGTTAAGAAAAAGGGAGACTGGGGATGGGGGATTCTAAGAAACAAGTGAAGAAAAGCAACCTCTGAACCTTCAGGTCAAGTGCTGTCCCCTCCCCCTGCCTCCTGCTTCTCCCCACCCCAGCCAGAGAGTACTACAGAAGTCCTTGTGTGTCCATTGTTGAAATGCATGCTCACCAGTAAAACTAGTCTTTGTTAGGCTGGTTTGGGTCTTAATATGAACTTTGTAGCTTGCATTTTAGTGATGGTTTTCTTCGACTGATGCAGAACTGGGACTCTGGTTTTGTGTCTGCTGTTTGAGAAAGTAGTGCGAGGGCTGGAGAGATGGCTCGGCCACAACCAAAAATATCAGAGAAAGTAGCAAAAGTAGCGTGAGTGTTTATCATGACTTGTCAGAGTCTTGTTATCCAAGATGACTAGGCTCACAACCAAAAATATCAGAGAAAGTAGCAAAAGTAGCGTGAGTGTTTATCATGACTTGTCAGAGTCTTGTTATCCAAGATGACCCGGCCTCACAGTAGACAGGCCTGCCTTGGCAGTGCACTGTGTGCCTGCGTTCACACAGACCTTGCTACCTGGGACACAGCATGTACCTTACAAACAGAAGGCTGGATAATTAGATAAAGTCAGACCCCCAAATTCAGGATGTGAAAATTACTGGGTACATTTTCTTCTGGCACAGCTTGATGATAATTGTACATACTTCAAAATGCTGTCAAGGTACATTTTTTTTCATTTTCTTTATAATTATTTTTTGCATGCTTTGGGAGTATATCATTCTTTTCTTTCATGCTTAGGAGAACTTCCAGGGGTGAATTCATCAGCTGGATCCAACTGTTGTACTTGTAACTGCCAGTCAACATTGCAGGCCATTCTCCAAGAACTCAAGACCATGAGGAAATTAATGCAGTTTCAAGCAGGTACAAAACTCAGCCCTTTGATTGTGACTGTGTACCTGACACCTTCAGTTGTGTGCATTGTCCTTTGTCCCACACTCCTTCCCACCCTGCTGTCTTGCTGTGCCTTTTCAAGTATCCATTTTCTCGACTTTTTTCAAGAACCCGTGATTTTTGTCTTTTTTTTTTTTTTAGCAAATCAAACAAATTTTGTTATTGTCACTAATACTGCTGTGAGGCTTATGCACATGAACTCACATACTTCATCCCATGATCTCCTGGTACTTCACAAATGCCAGTTAATTAAATTTTGGAATATCTTACGTGAGAGAGCCCTTCAGGAAATACAAGCTTCCCTGTTGAAGATGCTCAAGGACGTGAGCAAATGAGAAGTGGTGAGCCACAGGCCCTGCTTGTCCCTTTTCATCTTGCATCAGGATGTAGGTGACCAGACATACCTCATCTCTGTCTGCTTCCTTCACTTGACTCTCTGTTCTCTTTGTCATTGAACAACAGACCAGGGAATGTATAGTTGGAGATTGAGTTCCCAATTTTTCACTCTCTAACTGGGCGACTTCTAGGCCTCTCCGTTCTCATTCGTGAGTGGAGTGTTAATATCTAATTCACTCATGAGGTTGTTTTTATTTATTTATTTATTTATTTATTTATTTATTTATTTTTACAAGGCTGTTTTTCAATGTGAAGGAGATAGCAATAGTAAATGAGATTTTGTAAGGTAAGATGCACACCTCAAGTATTCTTTTAAAGACCCCACACACTTTGTACAAGTTTGGAAGTCAAGGTTTAGAGGCTTATTTTCCAATCTTCACAATTAGTAAGGAAATTGGAAATTTTCTTTTGTTACATATGCAAAAAACAACAGATCCCTCTTGACGGGACACTGCTGGTTGATGCTAGTGTGGGAAAGCAGGGAAGCAGCCCAGCCCTGTGGTCACAGCGCTTCTGACTCTTCTCACCATTCTGTTCACAATGTCATCACTCAGAAAATGACTTGGTGCCAGCCAGTGCAGTCTAGGAAAATGCTCACATTCCGTGATGTGGTCAGTACTTAGACATGTCAGTCACCCACAATCGCATTTTTAAGGAAGCCAAAGGGATTTCTGAGAAACATATTTTTAAGGAACAAATTGGGTCTTATCCTAAGGCAAAAATAAGCATTTTGTCAAGTCAATAAGCTCTTGACTCCCCCCGTTCCACCATGATACTCTGGGTCCTTCCAGCCTGGCAGAGGCTGCCATCTTCTACGTAAGAGCCTCAGAAAGAAAGGTTACTCTATTCTGTAGATGCTGTGCACAGAGAGGGAATTTGTTAGTACTTAAGAAAATATGCATATGAAATTGTAATGATTTATTTTGTTACTTAAGCTCCTTACTACTGAAATGGCAAACTACAAATTGCACCCCTGTAAATCCTTGGCTGGAGCCTTTTTAGAATCTATTAAGTAAATGCCACTTTGTCACCATGTTTTCTCTTCTGAACCTTTGCAGATTAGCGAGGCAAATGATTCCAGAGCTATGGAGAACAAAAAGGATAAACTGGATAAATGACTCTCATTTAATTTTCTTAAACTTAAAAATTCATGTTGTGTGGGCAGATTTACTTAAATTTATTGCCCATGAGACTTAGATTTCAATTCTATTTTGAAAGCTTCACCTTTATTTTACAGGAAGACGAGGACTTAGATCAAGCAGTTAAGATCTGAGTGCAGGAAGACTTGCAAGAGAAGCAAGACTCAGTAACCCTGTCTGAACACCAAAAGCATTTCAATGACTGAGCTTAGAAAGAGCTTGGGCCTGGGGGCTGCAGCCTAGCTGCTCCTCCTCAAGGTGTCTGGAGGCCATTTGACCCTGGGACGAGACAGACTAGCCTGGAATGAAAGTGCAGCCTTCTGCATGCTGAAATCTCTGGAGAATCCTTGCAGTGATATTGACACCCTGGCCCCACCGCTGGACAGTCTGACCCATTGAGTCCAGAACAGATTCTTAAGGCCTGGAAGTGCTTTTCAAAACACCACACTGATTCTAGTGTGTAGTTAAGACCTTGAACCACTGTCACTAATCACCATATGCACAGCTAAACAAGGCCACTGTCCAGCTCGTTGCTTCCTAAACTTGGAAATTACCTTCTAGTACAAAGATAAAAAATTTGAATCAGTATAAATAATCTTGATTTCCAGACTTATAGGAAATAAGTAAAAGGAAGTAGGCTGTGTTGCTGCCCATTTAAAGGCTTGGTTTTCATGTGGCTTATGTTTATACGTTTCTTTATGTTTAAAAGAAAAAAAGGCAGGCACTCCTATGGTCTTATTTAGGAAGCCATGTTGATAGAGGAAGATTTGATACAAATTGAAGCTGTATTTTTCTATTTTACTTTCCGTCAGAGTGGTTGATAAATTCTCCTTCTCAGAGAATCCCTGTGAAAAGTAAACTTGCCGTCTCAGATTCCTGACGTATGTGTTCATCGTGAACCCTTGTCATTGTACTGTTTGTAGGTTTGTTAATGTACTTGACTCGCTCACAACTATGTCATTCCTACTTTCCGTTGAACACAGTGCACTGGAGGTAGTTGACATGCAGAAGATACTTGATGAGGAAAGAAAGACCTGGCAAGATTAAGTGACTAACACTGCTTTCCCATGTGCTTACCCAGCCCTGTTCTAGATAGCTTCCCTCCACACTGTTTCTTTCAACCAGTCTTACCCAAATGGTCATTATTTCGGCCCTTGTAGACTGTAACTGATCAGCTGAACTCCCAGAGACATTAGAGGTTTTGCTGGAATAAGCTTTGAGAACATGAGGATCCATACCTAAATTTAAGTTCTGGAGTTCTTATTCCAACATGTCACAGGATTCACAAAGCCATATTTTCCCATCGCTCTTAACTCTTTTCTTCCATCGAAGCCAGGATGCTGTAATGGTCTGATGTTTAGAGCGAGTTTTTCTCCTGGATGACGCTCTGCTGTTAGGAGTGTAAGGTGTCCCTTGGTGCAGAGTGACTATCTATCTGTGTTTCACCCTGAGGGAGCCTCACTTCACTGTCCATTTGTAAATCACAGAGACAGACCCGGGTAGGTTTGCCTCAGACACAAGTGCCTGTACCATATTTGTGTTTATTGTCCACAGTTGGAACACAAAACAGACAACAACCCCCAATTTCCCTTATATGCTCCCAGCGAACTGCTGTCTCACGCAAGAGAAATAAGAAGAAAAAAGTGCTCCCAAAGACTGTGGAACCTGTGACTGTGAAACCAAAGCCCGGTCCGTTGGAAATCGAGAAGAAGCCAGCAGCCATGGCCACAAGGCCATCTGGTCTCCAAGCCACAGAGCACACCTCCAGTGAGGAGAGCCATGTCCTGGGATTTGGCATTGTTCTCGAATCGCCTTCCTCAGATGTAAGTTGATATATTTTCTGGCTGCCGACCTAGTTGATAGAAGTCTTAGGAAGCTTATAGTATTGAGACACCTTCCATCTAGCTAGTTCTGTCCCAAACAGGCAGAGATACTTGGAGGAATGCAGTGGGGAAGAGGGAGAGAAGACTAGTCAGAAGCCCCTTCTCCGAGAAGTGTAGATGCCCTCCCTTATTCAAAGGCATTCCGTCCGTTATCTCTGAAAGAAGGCTGTGCTGTAAATAATCTGATCACTAATTTCTTTAAGATTTTTAATTTCCACGTGGCAGTTTTCAATTTCCTCAGTGTAGAAAACTAAAAGAACATAATTAAATCCTTTGTAGATGGGCATAAATGAACACAGAAGCATACAGATAAGGTCATACCTTTGAGGAAACACAAACTAAGAATAAAAAGGGAGCAGTGGTGCTAATTCTGTTTTATACATGCAAGCCACACTGCTAATTAGGTGGCAGTGTCATGCCATTTACTCCGTGTAATGATAGGTTAACGCTCTGCAAAGGTTTGCTATTTTAATATAGCTAGAGTGTCGTTGCGGTCCAGGATGGTAGATTGCATCTGAGCTATCTGTCTGACTTGCTGTTTTATATTCATAGGACCATAAACGAATTTCTGTCATAATGTGCTGAATTTGCAGCTGCAGTCTCTACTTACAGTGTCTTTATCTAAAGTACATTTATGTTGAGAACCCCAACTTGTTGGCAGAGTTCTTAAAATAAACAAGAAAAAGTGATTCATTATTAGCAGATTGCATAGGATGAGGCTCCTGCTGAGAACTCCCACAGAGTCCTATAGGATTGGAATTTGGCCTTGCCTTCTAAACTTTAACTAAGAAACAAATTGCTGATTTTTTTTAAAGTAGTCTATTTGAATTATAGGAAGATAGTTTGCTACTATAGATCCACATTTGGGTCTTTAATGAAGAGATGCAATGAAAATAATTATCTCGCTATGTTTTCAAATTAGAAAATCCGTAGCACTTCCATGCAATTCTCAGTGTTAAAAGAGGCATTTTGTTTTCATCGTAAGTATATGCTACAACCATTAAGCTCTTCTAAATTAATATTTAATTTACAAAATCCTTTGTAGTAATGAGGTTCTGTATGGGGCCAGTTCCCTCACTTGATGGTATCATGTCATCACTCTGCTAAGGCCTGGTTCAAGTCCTAGTAAATCACATATTTGAAAACAGGAATATTATTCCACAAAATACAGTGGAGCTGTTTTGACACTCTCATATTTCCCTTAAATTTCTTTTCTGATAGGTACTGATATAATAGGAGCAGTAATTGAGACGAGGTCATCTCCTATGTGGGTGTGTCTAGTGCCCTTAAAAACAGAACTCTCCCTTTTTTATTGTTAAGTTCCAAATGTATTTTAGCTATAAACGGAGGTCTGGTAAATAGAATAGAGTATTTATTATGTTTCCCAACATCAGTATTTTTTTTATGTAATACATAAAAACAATTTACATTGTATTCATGGCCATTTTTAGTAACAAGAGCTACTAAACGTGATTAAGCACATGCAGCATTGTTCATGAAAACTCAGGTGCTGATTGTCTTTGTACGATAGCATGATTCTGAGACAAAGCGGGACAGCTATGAGCATGTCATCTCCACAGGACTCATCTGACAACACTGTCACCAAGAGAACTCGGCAGTGAGTCCCAGTACTGGCTGCCAAAGTGCTGTCCATGGATGGTGTGCATAGGCATTCCTGAGGCTGGCCTGCACAATTCCTGGGATGAGTCTCCCCAAACGGACGCTATGTGCTAAAGTAACCAACTTAGGTCCTTTCCTAATCTTCTACTATTCTTAGCTATGAGACTATAAAGTTTTGTAGTAAAAGTATAGAGAAAATAAATCTTCTAATTTTTATAGCAATTATTCTATGAAACAAGTTGGAGAAAATATAAAGAGATAGGAATTTATTTGAAATGGTCTCTGAAAAGTCCTCAGTGTTCAGAGGACCAAGGCCAAAGTCATGGCACAGGGCTTTTTGTCCCTTGTTTCTAGAATAGCTGACTGACTGGAAAAGTAAAAGAATGCTTCCAGGAGGGAAACCTTGATGTGGCACGTGAAATACCTTCTGTTTCCCCTTGGGGGCAGTAGGGAGCCAGTGCGAGTTCCATATAGAGCAACAGTTCATTGGAGCAGGGTGGCTGGAGTCACATTATGGATGACAGACAGCTGAAGAAAGGAGATACTAGAGCAGTGATTCTCAGCTTGTGGCTCATGACCCCTTGGGAGGTTGAACGACCCTTTCACAGGGGTCAACTAAAACTATCAGAAAACACAGATGTTTGTGTTATGATTCATAACAGTAGCAAAATTACAGTTACGAAGTAGCAACAAAAATGATTTTATGGCTGGGGTGACCACAACATGCTGAACTGTATTGAAGGGCGTAGATTAGGAAGGTTAGGAACCACTGGACTAGAGTCCGGGCAGACAGGAAGAAGTTCCTATAGTTAGCCAGGCTAGAGTAACAAGCCTGAAAGTGAAGAGAGGGCCATGGCAGAAAGACAAAAGCAAACCCCTGATCTTTGTCTTGGGAAGTGGGGGAGGGGGCTGTTTTATCATCAGCTTTACCCAAGGTAGGAAGAACAAGCACGAAGCTGACTTTCTGTTCTGGGTAGAAAGGAAAAGACAATTTAATATTCTTTTTGTTTTGTTTTGTTTTTTTTCGAGACAGGGTTTCTCTGTGGCTTTGGAGCCTGTCCTGGAACTAGCTCTTGTAGACCAGGCTAGTCTCGAACTCACAAAGATCCGCCTACCTCTGCCTCCCGAGTGCTGTGATTAAAGGCGTGCGCCACCACCGCCCGGCTTTTTTTTTTTGGGGGGGGGGACAATTTAATATTCTCGAATATTTAGACCCTGTAGCACAGGAGAAAGATTAGCGCTAAGCATCACACCTCTGCTAATTGCTAAATTAAAAGAACCTGATTATTTTTGAAGATTTAAAGTGTAATAAGTTACTCTTTTTACATTGATTTGTCCCGTCACTGAATGCGACTGTGTGTACTCGTAGCACAAACCCAAATGTAAGAGTCCATGTGGGTCGTGGATCACTAGGGACTCACATCTTCTGAGTGATAACTGTCCCTTCTCAAATCCAAGACTGCACCAAGTTCCAACCAAGACCCTCTAAAATATCAGTGCATTTAATGATATATCATATATGGGAAAATCCTGTTGCAATGCCTTGCATGTAAAAGATACTTAATAAATGCAAGCTACTTAATCTACAAATGATGAAATATTTACTCATGCATGAAACACCTTATACAAAATAAACTTAAAAAACGCTGGGGTCCAGAGTTTGGCTTCAGTGAGAGCCCACTCCTCAGCATAACTGCCATTTACTGGCTCTTGTCCCTCTTCTCTGCCTCAAACATGTCAGGGCTCCTGTCCAATTTGAGAAATTCTCCTTTATGGAACCTTCTGTGTTGCCGTTGTTTTTCTTCTTTCTGATTATTTCCATGATCCTCAAGAGCAGGTCCTATGAGGAATACTACTTATGTGACATCCTGTGTAAAATAAGTCATCTCATTTAGTCCTTACTCTTGGAGGGCTTCTTTATTGTTATCCTCTTAAAGGAAACCTGCACAAGAGGGCAGGTCAGAGGTCAAACTAAGGCTCCACTCCAGCTGTCCTCTCCCCTTGTTCACTGTGGAATAGGCTTTGGGTGCCCATTCAAGTATACTTTCTTTTTTCAGTTTTTAATTTTTTAATGAGTATTTTGTCTTTGTGTATGTGTGTGCATTCTGTGCATGCCTGGTGCCCATGGAGGCCAGAAGAAACTGTTGGGCTCCCTGAATTGGAGTTACAGATGGTTGTGATCCTCCATGTTGAGCCCCAGTTCTCTGGAAAAGCGTCCAGTGTTCTTAAGCACTGAGCCATCTCTCCAGTCCTCAGGCACATTTCCTGAACATCTAAGCACTCGTAACTCTATGACTGATCATTATATGAAAGAGAACCAAGTGGTTAGACTGAGTTTTTTAAAATTCTGTTTACTTGGCACTTTCTTAAGGGGAAAGTAAGTGGTTAACGAGCAGGCTGCTGACTTAGGGTCTCAGCTGTGTGACCCTGAGCAAGTGAACCCTGGTCCTCACTCATCATCCTCCCTATAATGGGGATAATGATGCTTTCCTCACAGAGTTGGCCTCCTGGAAGAATTAATGAAGCCTTCTATGCAAAGCACTTAGAACAGTGCCTGGCACATTTTAAGCAGTCAATAAATAATGGTTCTTTTTTTAACCTTACTGCTCCTACCTAAGTACCTTTAGAGGGACAAATGTAAATACGGTTAAGTCAATTTAGCTGTCTGTAAATGATCAGATGCACATGATCACATGAACAAATAACGCTTTGGAGGAGGGGTGTTCACGTGTGAAGCATGGTTATTTGACCCTTTTAAAATTAGCACTTAAATAGAATTCAGACCTAAATTACAAAGAGGCAAAACCCAAAACCAATTCTGAGGTTCAAATACATTATCTAATTCTTTTTTCCTGAATTCACCGCACAGTGCACTATTAACACCGAGACAAACAGTTGCTCATTTCTTACAGCAATTGCTTTTCAATGCTGGGTCTGTTGATGTGTTGTTTCTTAGGGCAGGTACACCTGAACCACCTTAGTATTCTTTTTGTTGATGCTGACCTCTGTTTTGTTTTGTCTGCTTTGCTTTATTGAACCACTAAGGCAAGCTTTAAAATGATTTCATAAATTTTAATCATATAGAAAATGTTTTTATTTGATGGAGTTATTATAAATGCTCTCCAGCTTTCTCCCTCCTCCTGCTCCTGCTCTTGCCAAGAGACCGCCTCTGCACCTCCCCACAATAAACCTCCCACATGAAAGTAAATAAATAGTAAATACTCCCTAGTAACTCTAGATTGCAAAAATTCTAAGTTATCAGAAGACAAATGATGAATATTCATCAGTTTAAGATAATTTGGTTAATCCTGATTTTGTATGCTTCTTAAATCATTTTAAGTGCATTGGTCCCTTCAACAAAAATAGCTCCTTAATTCAGAGTGCTTTCTTGATACCATATTATCTCAATAGATAAAATGTTCTGCTAGGATCAATTAAGAGAAAGCATTATTTCATTTCCTCATTGACACAAAAACATATGTGTGTGAGAACCTAAGTTTCTATGGCAGGCTACTTGGGTTCAAATCCTTGCCTCGTCATGATAGTTAGATGGTCTTTTAACAAGTTAACTCAGTTTCCTTGGGCGTTGGAATGATGATGGTAGCCACTTCATAGAAGAAGAAAATTGAGAAAATTGATGTATTCCTTATTATTCTAGGGCAGTCATACTCAAGGTTGTTGACCTGGCTGTTGAACAGCCCTTCACAGGGGTCACATATCAGGTATCCTGCCTATCAGATATTTACGTTACAATTTATAGCAGTAGCAAAATTATAGTTATGGAGTAGCAATGAAATAATTTTGTGGTGGGTGGGTCACATGAGGAACTGATTAAGGGGTCTCAGCATTATGAAGGTTGAGAACCACTCACTGCCCTAGGGCCTACGATATAGTAAGTAACAAATAAATATCAATTATATCACTATTTTCAGGGTGCTTAAAGAGAACATAATCATCTCTGCTCTTTAAGGAGCAGAGGGAGAAATCTCAAGCAGCCCTTGCAGTATCGTAGGCTATGGCCCCGTTACAGGCAGGCAGGATGCCTCCTGAAAACTGGGAGGAATGGGACTTCTCTACCTGGAAGGTCAAAGACTAGAGTCTCAACATAACCTCTTCTCAGAGGAGCAATTTCAGTGGAGTTGGGGGAGAAGAAACTACACTGTGGTGTTAAAATCTTACATATTGTCCATTTAGTTCAATCATCTTTAACATAAATCAGAACTTAATGTTCAGAATCGTGAATTTATTGCCTGAGAAGGAAAGGCTCACCACGTCTCTGAAAGGCGAGAAACTCTCATTATGCAAATGTATGAAGAAACCAAATTGTATTATCTTTTCTAAAATTCCTAATTCTACCAGAATTCTATCAACGAACCTTAAGAGAATTAGAACGTTAATGACTTCTTTTCATCCTAGTCAGTATTAAATGTAAAATGTCTGCTGTGGTTATTACGCTTGCTTTTTCATAGAAATTTGGCTAAGCACTTTTTAATATCTCTCTTACAGTATTGGTCTTTGATGGAATATAGCCAGTGAGTTTTGTTCCATTAACACTGGGGATTCTGCACTAGGCACACCTTAGGCGACACCTATGCTAGACTGCTTAACAATAGCAGACTTGCTGGGCCAACCAGAGCAGACCCGACCCCTGTCTCAGCTCGTCATTGGTCAAGGGCTTTGAGGTAACATTTTTAAAATGGTAGTAGTAAGTCTACCCAGAGCAGACTTGATTTGTGGGATAGAATGTTAATTTTTCTAAAAAAAAAAAAAAGTAACAGTTATGAACAAAATAAAAACAAATGTTAGGGGTTTTATTTGTTTTAACCTTTTTCTTTCATATGCTGAAATTCATTTTCCTAGAAATACATCAAATACACTGCTAAATAAATAGGACAAAGGTTCATTATGTATTACGAACAGACAAACTGCTTCTTTTAAGTGTTATTGTCAGTCCTGTGTTACATCCTCAGCAGAACTCACCTCTTCTTTTGTAGTTTTCTTTAAGAATCCGTCCTAAGCCGTTCGGAGACTTACCAGCTGGCCTGCCTGCCTGGTCCTCACCTCACATAGCCTGTTCACACAGTACGTGTGCCTGTAAATGTGGGTCTTGCACAACATAGAACTTGAAAATCTTTGTGTATCATTTATTAATTTACAGTTGAAAATCTGGAGCTAATGCCCAACATAAGCATCTATGCACGTCTTTCTCTTAACCAATGATTATATAACTTGTTAAATGTCTTACTGTAATTTTTGTACTATTAATATCTTATAGAAAATAGCCTGTATCCGATATATTCTAAGTGATTCACTTATATGCTCTCTTTAAGAATATTATGATATACTCACAGGGACTTGTGGGTGGCAGGGGCAGGGGAGGTGCCTTTCCAGTTACCTGGCTGAAAAATCTATCACCTAAGGTAGATCTCAACCCCAACTACACTAATCAAAAGGAACACCACACCAGAAATGCAAAGAAACAACATAGTCAATGTCGCTGCCCTTAGTCCAGGGACATTTTCAAGAGCCATTAGGACGGAGCTGTTTTTGTGTCCAGAACATCATCAGTATAAGATGAAATGCGCTGGATAAGGAATTTCCAATGCTGATATATTAAACTCAGTGGCGGAGGCATGTAAAGTAAGTAAAACACTGCATAGTAGGAATTCGTAGTGAACCCTAAAAATAATTTCTGTAAACATTGTAAATTGTGCCCATAATTTGGATGTCATCATTTAAACATCATCTTATTTCCATAACACTAGTCTCTGCAAAATAGTATATTAGCTATCTGTCTTGGCCTGAGCATCAAGTAATAAATCTGTCAAGGAAGGTCTAGAGTTTTTTTATGATGCTTATTTAGAACAGTGTTTGTTTTTATAACTATTATCAGTAAATAGATCTCATTTAAACTGAAGCCAATGAACAAAAAGGGATAATGATTCTACAACAACAGAAAGTATTTTAACCTGCTTTTAAATACATGCACAGAGTTATGGTTCATTACATGGCAATAATGTACTATGATTATGCTGATAAAGTAGAATAAATGGCAAGGTTTCATAGTGAAAACAAGATAATTAGTATCATGTTTTCTTCATGTTTTGCAGCATTGAGCTAGTGCTCCCCCTCTTCTTTTTTCTTTAAAGGAATTAGTGCCTTGTGGCAACATTAAACCTGTGTTAGTGTTCTGTTGTTACCTGCTAAGAAGGCTGAATAGGGGCAGGGAAGAGCAGGGGGGAGCAGGGAGGAGCTAGCTCAGCCTCCATTGCCCTTATGGGGCTGTCTGTAGCAGTTAACCAGACTACTTACTCCTCCATAAGGTACTTGCAAGTGGATGAGTTCATGTTCCTTGAATTGGAAAGATTAGCTCAAAACATTGTTGGCCTGGCAGTGGGAGAACAGAAAGCAATGAGTTTCTGTCCTCGGTGGCCCCTCTGCAGTCACACACCATGGGAGTGCATAGAAGTCTTGGCTCTGCAGAAACCTCCAGATATCTACTTTTAGGCATCATAGAAGGTGCTGCAAATAATAACTATATTGCAGCCTACTAAATCTTACCTTCCAGGCCCTATTAAAGGACTATCCCACTCCTTTCTCAGCCTCTGGCATCCCCTTTCCTCCACAGCTCCAGAAGCCAGTCCTGCCTGATGTTAGCTCTCACTGCCTTTGCTCAGAACCTCTTGGGTTCTCCTTACCATGCAGTGTGTGTGATGTGTTTATGTGAGTCTCAGCCGCAGAGCCAACCTTGAATCCCTCCGCACAGAAGGTTCATAGGAAAAAGGTTCTGAACCAGGTGGTTGGTTTTCTCCAAGTCTTCTCCTCCTGGAGCCAGCACTATCATTCTAAGACACTGGTGTGTGCCTGGTCGCAGCATGAGACTTGTAGACCACTTCCTGTATAGCGGGAATAACAAACTCTGACCTAGTAATTGTGCTGAATTCCTATGTAGCATTTCGTTTATTCTGGTATACATCTGTTGGATGCCAACTGGATTCTTGGCACAGTGAATGGTAAGAACTGTGCATCCCAACTAAATCAAACACATTTCAAAGACATTCTGCAAGCCTTAGAAGGGAGTGCCTGTTCTGACTAGTGTTTGATTCAGGTCAGTGTTTTTGAAGCTAGGGTCCAAGTCCTCCAGGGGAAATTCTGGGAGTCTGAGAAGTCAGGTGACTTGAGTTTTAAGCAGCAGATTAGTGGTATCAGAATACAACCCAGAGTTACATTATAAGTTGCAGGCCTTTCCCTCTCCTCTCTCACAGCTGAAGAGCTCCTGTTCACTCAGTGTGGTCAAATAGCTGCAGGATACACTTGGAAGGGGTTGTGTGTAATGTTTTCTACATGATCCTGGAATTCTGTTAAAACTCTGAGATGAGCTCATTTAGAATTAAAGTTCATAGAATATACAAAATAAAATTTTAATTTTGAATAAAATCTCATGTCACCCTTTTGATAGTAAAAGTCTCTCCATCCTAACAATTCCACATTGGATCACTTGACAAGTGTTTGCTGAGTGCTTGCTGTGTGTGTGCCTGTTCTGTTGCAGGAATTAGGTATTCAGCCTCTGGCTCCTGTCAAGCTCCTCTAGGCCTTTGACCAGCAAGCAGCAAGACGCAAAAGTCAGGGGGAAATCTGACAGCACTGTTCTTGCAGTGATATTTACCAGGCATTCAGAAACCAAACATTAAATGGCAAAGTGGAACAGAAGAATGAGATAACTTTCTGGATAATTCAGTCCAAAATTTCTTTTACAAGGGCCCACGCCCAAGCCCCTTCCTTAGTTGTCTGAATGATATAGGCTGTGTTCTGAACCCTTCACTCTATAGTATGTGGAGCATTTGAACATAGTAGGATGAGCAAAAAGAGTAACTTCAGTTTACCAGGAGAGAAGCTGACCCCAAATCCTCACGTCTAAGGGGACTGCTTTTCAAAGTTGCAAATATGACATTTAGGGATGAGCTGTGATTGCATATACAACTTGGGTAAGTAGGACATTCGTTTCATTTTGATTAGGTCTACCAAGTGCAGTTTTCATACTGAAATTACATACATATAATGTAAATATTAAAATAATTTAGATTATGGCTAATGAAATTTCAACTTTTCTAAGTGCCTACCATGTACTAGACACCACAGATAGAAAGCATAATATAATAAATACTAACATGTGCTTATGTTAAACAATTAGCAGTAACAGCGTATGGCTACCCCTGTGGGCAGAAAGGAACTAGGGAAAGCTCTGAGAAGGAAATGCTATGCGCAGAAGCGCCAGGTGAAAGGCGGGTTGCAGCTGTCCAGGATGTTCCCTGAAGGCGTCTGTAGGACTTCAGAAGTCCTCCGTAAGCACTGAAGCCCATGCAGCGGTTTTCGAACGTGTGCTGGGACATTGCTCCCTCCAGTAAGTGTGGGGAGTAGACTGAAACTGCGGAACCAGCTGCCGTTTTATATTTCGTTATCACTGGTGTGGGACGTCCTTCTGTATATTATGTGTTGCTTTTATTGGTTAACGAATAAAGCTGCTTTGGCCTATGGCAGGGCAGAGTATAGCCAGGCTGGAAGGGACATAGAGAGAGGGTAGGCGTAGTCAAAGAGATGCCATGTAGCAGCTCAAGAAGCAAGAGGTCACAAACCATGAGCCTCATGGTAAAATATAAAATAATAGAAATGGGTTGATTTAAGATGTAAGAGTTAGTTAATAAGAAACCTGAGCTAATAGGCCAGTGTTGTAATTAATATAGTTTCTGTGTGAATATTCAAGTCAGAGCGGCCAGGAAACGAACAAGCAGTCTCGGGTTACATATCACTTTATGTAAGTTTTCATTGTGGTAAATGTATAGCTAATTTATAGCTAATAGAAGGAGCAGGGGACCTGTAGGGGTGGTCCTGTATTTGTCACCTTAAGTAAAAGGAATTATTCGGCATTTGAATTATTTTGAAGTCATTTTTGGTACAGTCTCTTTAGGTCTTGGTTTTTTTCACTTACAAAATGCAGGATTTGCATATAGGTGATTCATGTCTCCTTTGTTAAAGAATTGTATTACTGTGTATTATCCAGCCTCCTCTGAAATGTTTGTATGAATAGAAATGTGTGTACTTGGATAAGACTTACTATTGGAATTACAGCATCCATTTTGTAAATTATAAGTGGTCGTTGATTTTATAAAGTGTAAATTCAGCACATATAACTGAGACTGTATAATTTACCAGATATGGACATGTTAACAGCCGCTGGTGTTCTTATTGTACTTATGCCCAAAGTAAAATGTTTCATGTCTTGCTTTTAATGAAATATTTCTCTTCTTTTGGTAGCCAGAAGTGCAACTTGCTGAAGGCTTCGATGTGTTTATGCCTAAATCTCAGCTGGACTCTATATTGTCAAACTACACTCGCTCAGGAAGCCTTCTGTTTAGAAAACTGGTGTGTGCATTTTTTGATGACAAGACTTTGGCTAACTCCTTACCCAATGGGAAGAGGAAAAGAGGACTCAATGACAACCGGAAAGGACTAGACCAAAACATTGTGGGTGCAATAAAAGGTTGGTTTGCGTCATTTCATTTTATGGGTTCTTTGTTGAATTTTGCCTTTATTCCATTGAGGCACAGGTGCAATGATGCTGAGCTAACTAGAGGTTAATTTGATTTGCTGTTAACAACTTACCTGTGGAGTCACACGTGGGTAAGCTCTGTAAGTCCCTACCCCAGATACTACTAGAATACTACTCACGGTAATAGTAATTGCTGGACTCATAACTTCAGAGCCAATTTTATCTGCTGCAGAACCAAAAGACATGGGAAGTGAAAGCATTTTTTCTAATAATTTTCAAGAAATTCATTAAAATGTGATTTTTGGCAAAATTTAAACTTAATTTTTTTTTCTGTGTATCTCCGGCTGTCCTGGATCTCACTCTGTAGACCAGGCTGGCCTCGAACTCACAGAAATCGCCTCCCTCTGCCTCTGAGTGCTGGGATTAAAGGCATGCACCATCACTGCCCAGCCAAAATTAAAATGTTAAGTGTGGCATTTGTTTTAAATAAAGGAGTACGTTTCTTGGAAAGTTCAGAAACTGTTATCAGGACATTGCATTTGAAGGTATTTTAAATATAAAGTCACCTGCTGTCCCTCCCCACACTTTCCTAGCCAGCTTAGCTCCTTTTGTTTTGTGATGTGCAGTTCTATTTGTCACATGGTTGCCAGTTGTAGTCCTTCCGCTTTACTGCCTTTGAACATGTGTCTGTATTCCACCCTGGTTTAGGAGACATATGGATATGTATGTCTTCGTCCCTGGCCACTTCTGTATCTTACACCCAGCTCTTCACTGTTCAGTATCTGTATTCAGAACTCTGATGACTATTACTTTAGGAAGAGAAGTCTTTAGAAATGTTATTCTTTTTGAAATGTTATTGTTAAAAAGAATATTCTGAGTCTCATTAAACACTACAATGAAAATGAAACCTTGAACCTAAACTCAGATATGCGAATGTTCCTCACTGGCTTAGCTCTACTCTGTCATGATTGTCAGTGAGACTGACTCAGAGCTTTCCCTGCCTCCTCTGTTAGCCATTATCTTGCAGAATGAGTAAATGAATTCAATAATGTTTAAATGATACTTGGAAATTCACAATTAACTTTACAAAATAATCCAATTTTTAAATGGAGCTAGCAAGTACCAGACACCCTATGTTCATGGCCAGAAGGACATTGCCTTCATTAACAGGAATTTCTCATAGTCCATCAAAATTTCTTTTCACTTAAAGTGACAGTTGAGTTCTATTAAATAAAAAGTGCCACAGAGCATCATAGTCTCTGCCACAGCCTGCAGTGACACGATAAACAAGACCGTAGAATTTGAAAACGAGTCAGTGATGTAACTAGGACTCACTGGAAGTGGAGAAGGGGCTGGGGCCTCTCAAACATGAGGGTCAAAGCTGCTGATGCATTTCCGAAATACACGTAGGAATTGGTTTGATATTTTTCTGTCTTTTTTTTTCCAGAACAGCAGATTAACATTATAAAGGCACTTTGAAATTGGGGAACTGTAAGTGACCACATTTTATCTTAGTGACATTAGAAGAGCCAGCTTAATAATAGATGGTAATGAAATACAACATTATAAGTAGACTGATACATCAGACAAAGCTTTAAGAATCTGTTACAAAGTAGACCAGACATCAGACAAGAGTGTCAGAATACACTACAAATGCTAAAAGAAGGTATGCCTTAATTTTTTCCAAGCTCTACATTTAACTATCACTAAATATGGCAACAAGGCCCCTACTCCTAGTACAAAATAAGCAAATTATTCTAATCAAATAGCTCAAAATTCCCATATACTACTTTTATTATTTAAAACTGTTCTGGCTTTATTCTGTTGCTGTGACAAAAATACCTATCTAATTATAGACATATTTTGGTTTCTTTCCCTAGTTAAAAAAAATAACTCATCATGATAATAATCGGATTCATAAAAACTTTCAGAAAACTGAAAAGCTTCCTTCCCACTTCAGAGACTACCCCATGCCTTCCTGTAGTCTTTATTAGGCTGTGAAATTGGCATCTGCCTGCTTTGTAAGACATTTTATTTCTTTATCTTACGTGATTTCTTATAAGGGCCTCAGAAACAAGCTTTGTCCTCAGTGTCCATATTGCCTGTGTCACTCTTAGGAGTCAGGGCATACCACTGCCAAATGTGCTGATCTTCCCGTGACTTCAGCTAAGGGCACTTGACACGCAGCACCTGCAACAGGAACTTTGTCGCAGCTTCCCTCGTGGGCCTTAAGACCACCAAGAGAAGTCCATTGTCATCATGTCCATGCCACTCCATCATAGTTTTACATCAGGTCATGGAAGAGGACTAGAGAGTGGCTTCACACCTGAACAGTAACAAGATAGCACTTGTTCCTTAACCCGCTGAGCTCACCCCCAAGAAGAATGGGTAGAAGCTTCTAGGTCCCATTGGGTGGGGGTATTCGCTCTTCCTTCTGTGCACACCTTACCTCTTCACCTGCCTGCCATCCGTTTGTTTTATATACTCAGTCATTGACTTTGAATGGGACAGCGGGCAGCAGTTCCTTCCTCTGCACACTCGGCTTCTGTGAATACATGCCGAGTGAGGGAGTAGACAGGCTTTTGTTTTTCATCTTGACTTGTGCTTGAGTTCATTAGCATAATAGGTTTAGTGCTAAGTATTTTTCTGCCTTCTCATAACCAGTTTGGAATGACCGACATCAAAATATACTTGCAAATTTCTAATAAATTTATCTAATAAATTACTAATGAATTGCCAGTGAAAGTAAGAAAGTGGAAACCAAAATTGATTGTAAATTTTAATATAAATCTCTTAAGCACCCCTATACATCTTTCTTTGCCATGTTTTTCTCTAAATGATTTTAGTATATATGTTATAAATGATTTTTGGAAGTAGATGTTATTGAAGGTCCTATAGGATGATAACTATTTCTAGTTTTTCTTACTGTCAGTAGAGATAGAGAAGCGTTCTCCTAACTAGAATCTTTGGGTCTGAGTAATCTGGAGAAGTGGTAAAATGCTTTCTTCTTACACAGCAATCCCAAAACTATATGGACTGCTGTTGTCGCTGTCTGCCTCATATTTGAGAATGATATTTGTGTACATTTAGTATGCATTTTTCCTTATTCTTTCCCTTACGAGATAGTGAACCAGCTATATATTATTTTGAAAAGTCCTATAAACTTGAAATGGTTAATTTTATAAACTATAAATGGTTAATTTTATAAACTCTCACATGTAAAAATAGCAGTGAAGTAGCAAAAGTAATTAGATTAATTAAAATACCTATTTTTAAATTACAACAATCTGTAAAATGCCTATAAGTAGAAACAGAAATGTTGTGGGAATTACATATATTGATTTACATATGTTGAGCCATCCATGCATCTCTGGGATGAAACCAACTTAATTATGGTAGATGATCTTTTTTTTTGTGTGTTCTTAGATTCACTTTGCAATTTGTCTTAGTTAAGGTTTTTATTGTTGTGAAGAGACACCATAACTACAACAACTCTTATAAAGAAAAACATTTAAGGGCTGGAGAGATGGCTCAGTGGTTAAGAGCACTGGCTGCTCTTCCAGAGGTCCTGAGTTCAATTCCCAGCAACCACATGGTGGCTCACAACCATCTGTAATGAGATCTGGCGCCCTCTTCTGGTGTGATACAGGGAGGCAGAATGTTGTATACTTAATAAACAAATCTTTAAAAAAGAAAAGAAAACCAATTAATGGGGACAGTTTCAGAGGTTTAGTTCATTGTCATCATGGTGGGACATGGTAGCATGCAGGCATGGTGCTGGAGAAGGAACTAAGAGACCTACATCTTACAGGCAACAGGGAAGTGGTCTGAGACACTGGGCAGTATCTTGAGCATATATGAGACCTCAAAGCCCATCCCCACAGTGACACATTCTCCAACAAGGCCATAGCTACTCCATCAAAGCCACACCTCCTAGTAGTACCACTTCCTATAAGCTTTTATGGGGGTCAGTTACATTCAAACTACCACATTCTACTCCCTGGCCCCCGTAAGCTTGTAACAGTATCATAATGTGTTCAGTCCAACTTCAGAAGTCCTCACAGTCTATCACAGTCTCAACAGTGTTTAAAACTCCAAAGTCTCTTCTGAGATTCATGCAATTTCTTAACTGTAATCCCCTATAGAAACAAAAAACATCACATACTTCCAACATACAGTGTCAAAGGTTATACATCACCATTCCGAAATGTAGGGAAGGGAGCATAGTGAGGAAATACTGGACCAAAGCAGGACTGAAAACCAGCTGGGCAAACTCCAAACTTCTACAAGTCTGATGTCAAAGTGCTCTTCCGAGCTCCAACTCCTTTCAGCTTTGCTGACTGCAACATAACTTCTTTCTCTTGGGCTGGTTCCATGCCATGTTAGCAGCTTTCCTCGACAGGTATCCCACAGCTCTGGTATCTCCAACATCTTGGGATCTCCAAATTAATCCATGCTTCAACTTCAAGCTTCACGAAATGACCTCTAGGCCTCCGCTCAGCGACACCCCTGACACATGCCTGGCCTCAGAGGCGTTCCTTAGTTCTGGAGGCAAACCCCATAGCCCCTCTCTTCTACCCTTAATTCCAGAACCATGTGGCCGAAACTGCCAAGTTCTGCTGCTTACTAGGGCTTGAATATAGTCCCCTTTAATTACATTTTCACTGACTTTCTGTTTTCAGTGATTTCCTTCACTGCCTAAACTTGGCCGACATTGAAATGGGATCTGTAGACCAGGCTGGCCTCAGACCCAGAGATCTGCCAGCCTCTGCCTTCCCAGTGCTGGGATTAAATGTGTGTCCTACCATACTTGGCTCTAAGCTTTTCTTTAGTATCTTTCCACAGGATGGAAATTTAGCTGAGTGGGATCTTGCCCTGAGGTCACCACTCCCTTCCTTCCACTTCCTAATCTGTTGATCTCCTTGAACACAGGACTTAGCTCCATTCTACTTTCTAGTGCTCCTTTTCTCCTCAAAACTTACTTTTTTGTAATTGTTACCACTAATATCCACATGACAGTCTACACTAGACTGTTTGAGATTTCCTCTGCTGATAGAATTAATCCAGAAACGCTTCACTTTAGCCTCAGGCAGACTCTTTGGAGAAGGGCAAAAAGCAGCCATATATTTTTACCAAAATATCATAAGAATGATCTGTAGGCCACATATAATATTCTTCTCTGGAACCCCCACAATTCATCAAATCACATTCAACACCATTGTCCATACTAGTATAACCCGCTAAGCAGCACTTAAAGCATTAAACTGCTTTTCTAATCCACAACCCTAAAGTCCTTATTTCTTCAAACGAAAGCATGGCCAGGCCTGTCAGCAATATTCCAGTTCCTGGTACCAACTTCTGTCTTAGGCAGAGTTTCTTTTGCTGTGAATAGACACCATAGACCTCAACTCTTAGGAAGAAAAATATTTAATTGGGTGGCTTACAATTTCACAGGTTTAGTCCATTATCATCATGGGGGGACATGGTGGCATGTAGGCAGACATGGTGTTGGTTCAGAAGGAGCTGAGAGTGGAGAAGGAGTTACATCTTGATCCTGCAGGCAACAGGAGGTAAACTAAGACATGGGCGTTGAACATAGTTGAAACCTCAAAGCCCATTCCCACAATGACACGCTTCTCCAACAAGACTACCTAATAGTGCCACTCCCTGTGAGCTGATGGGGGTCAATTACATTCAAGTGTTTTTTAAAGTTAGATTTATTTTCTTCGGAGTGTTTTGCGTGTGTGTGTGTGTGTGTGTGTGTGTGTGTGTGTGTGTGTGTGTGTGTATGCGCACCTCATGTGTGCAGTGCTTGCGAAAGCCAGGAGAGGGCCTCAGGTCCCCTGGAACTGGAGTTTCAGGTGGTGCTGGTAGGCAGGAAGAGCTCTTGACTGTCGAGCTTTCTCTCCAGCTCCAGTTTGCAGGTATTTTATTGATTTTATTTTCATCTCTGTTCGTCAGTGAGATTGATTTATTGCTTTGTTTTTTCTTTTGTGTCTATCTGGTTTCACTGTTGGTATTATGCAGCCTTCATAAAAGAAATCCAGACTCTGAGAGGACTTATACAAGGTGATATTTATTTTCTTAAATAAACTAGCTTTGACTATCGTTCATTTTTTAAAAATGCACGGGGGAAATAAGGTTATTAGGGGATGATTAACAAAGCTTTTTTGTGTGGTAATTCTCCCCATGACAATATCTCAAAAGTAAAACATAAGACTCTCTGTAGAGATGGTACTTTTTACATAATTTTATGTGTTAATAGGGACTTATACTTAATGATAGTCTATTAAAAATTAATGGATAAGTATGAACTAGGGTATTGCTAATGAAAGGATCCTTAATTAGGAAAAACTCACCTAAGGGCTAGGAAGGTAGAACTCTTGTTTAGCACATGTGACACGCTGGGTTTGATCCCCAGAATGATAAACAAAACAAAACAAACAAATGAATAAAAACTTCACTTTCTATTTTGAGCAGCAGGAAACAGCTAGAGGCTTGGGGCTGTGCTGTGTAAAGCTGAGTAGCTTAGATGGGAATCATTTGGGTTGTGTAGCCAGAACCTACCCTGGAGGTTTGCAATCCATGGGCTCGCTCACAGCTTGCTGTCCCTGCAAAGGTGTCATTGACCCCCCCCCGTCGTCGTCCCCACACACACACCTTAGTTTTTCCTGTGATGTGCTCAGCGGACCAGGCAGTTTGACTTAAGAGTTACCTACTTGTGGCATTGACTGTCTACATGATCTTCAAAAACAGTTACAACGAAGCAGTTTTTAGAACCCTAGTTATGATTTTTAATAATAGTAATTGGATAAGAAAGCTTTTGCTATGTAACTGGGCTGGAGTTTTGAGTCTCCTTGCATTCAATTGATACCACTTACGTATGTCAAATGGAAGAGACGATTGGTGCCCATCACACTACCCCCTTCAACAACCCTGGCCATTCTCCTGAGAGAACAGCCCTGGTCTGTCTAGAGAGCCTCAAGGACTTAGAACTATGGGAGGGACAGCCTATAGAAAGTGGTATGCCTCAAATCTTTAATGTCACTGTGTCACATGCTTTCCAGAAATGACCATCTAAACTCCACTTTAGTCCATGACTCTAGACACATGCAGTCCAATCTGTCATTTAATAGGCTCTCTTATTTTCCACAGTTACTGCAAATAATTCACTTTATGGTGAAATTAATTTTAAAAAAACTTTTGGAGTATAGGCTGGATACAATTCTTTTAACTTTGTCACATTTCTCTAGCCAATATACTATTTTAAAGATTTATTATTTATTATTATATTTGACCTGAAAAGATTTGAATTAGTATGGACATGGAGTTTGTATCTGATTTATTCTTATTTTTTGATGGTAACTTTCCTTTGTTCTCAGAACTCCATAAAATACTAGCTTCAGTTTGTGTAGGCGGAGTTTTTCTATCCCACAGACGCTCTCAAATTACCACTAAGAGGGGCTTAATATTAATTACAGGTGCCCGGTCAATAGCTTAGGCTTATTACTAACTAGCTCGTACAGTTGATTATGCTCTGTCACATGGTGGTACCTTTATTAGCATGGCACATTCATTTCCTGCTCCCTCTGCATCTGGCTCATGACTCCTCTGATTCTGCCCTTCTTTTTCCCATCATTCTCCTAGATTGGTTGTCCTGCCCGTAATTCCTGCCTGGTTACTGGCCAATCAACTTTTTATTAAACCAATCCAAGTGGAAATTCTTCACAGTGTACATTTCTCTTTGTACAAGAGGACAGAGGCTATAAGACTTTTAAGTAAACTTACTTGACCTTCCACACCAGAGTGTCCACTCTAACTCCAGAGTTCTTTTCTAGTTTGTGTTCTTCATAGAGAAATGTTTGAAAATAAAGTATCTCATCCTTACAATTCTCTCAAAATTTAGCATTTTGGATTCTTTGTAAAACTCTACTGGTGTTTTAAGAGAATCCGTCAGGTATTACTGACGCAGAGCATATTCAAAGTGAATTTCTAGTTAGACAATAGCTCTCCTTCCATTTATTTCCTGGGTTCAAGGGTAGGCCTTTTCCTGAAAATACTGAAAACGAATTCTCTGATGCTAAGAAAGAAAACAGAAGGTCAATCCCTTCTCTAGTGAAAGAAACACTTCTAAAACTTGTCAGTGAACAGGACTGAATTTAACAAAAGCTCAAAAGCAAATACTGCATAGAGCTTATCTTCCTCCCCAAGTTGTATGTAAATTAAATTCTTGATCAGATGTTAGGCAACAAGAGCCAGTTAATGAATGCTTGGCTTCAAGAATCCTTTTGGAAGATGAGTGACCGGCTGCTAATTTGCCTGTTTGTGTTTTTATATACAAATCTGCATTAAAAAGGATCTAACTGTATAGCTACCACAATACCACATTAGAAAGCTTGGCTTTTGTCTGGATCATTGAGATGTTCGTTGCATTTTTTTTGTTTGGCTGGTTTTATTTTGATGAGTTTTGGTTGTTACTGGGCTTCAAAACTAGAGCTTTGTGGTTTCGTGCGTGCTAGGCAAGCATTCTACCCTGAAGCTTCATCTGTAGTCTTCACCTAAGTTTTGTTTGTATTTTCCTTTTATGAGAGTCAGTGACAAATGGGTCATACTATACCCCAGCAATCCTGCATGGGCAGCCCTAAATTTCCAGTTCCTTTCAGAGTGGTGGTCATATTTTGATGTGCATCAATATCTTCTAGGGTGCTGGTTGAAAATCTAGGTCCTGGGGCTCATTCTTTAAGATCAGTTCAGCAGATGTGGGACATCCCCAGATCTTGATTTTGAGCAGGTGACGACAGGGAATTCTGATTCTGGTTGTCACCAGCACACCAACTCCCCCTGGAGAAGCTACACCCATAGTCAGGATTCTGATAGTCATTTTAGATGTCAGCAGCACATATCCCAAGAAACATAGTTCCTCAGCTGTCCTTTAGAATGACCAGTTTCCTGAAGCTTTCTTTCTCATCTGGAGTAAATCATAAGTTAACATTATGTTCACAGCACTACTTCTTTCTTCTTTGAACTCAAGGATTCTCCTTTTTGTTGTTTTGTTTTGTTTTGTTTTGTTTGAGACAAAGTTTCATGCTGTAGCCCTGACTTGCCTGAAACCACCTATGTAGACCAGGCAAGTCTGCAATTTACAGAGATCTGGATGTTTCTGTCTGCCTAATACTGTGGCTTAAAGAGGATTTTTTAAATCCTGTATTATACAAGGGTCCTGGCTTCAACATACTTGAAGTGACTCTTCAGAAGTATACTAAACAACACTGTTATCAGCTTCACTCACTTCACCAAGAAGAAAGGAAAGCATTTCTAGATCCAGATGAAGGAATCAGTAAATATATACAATAGTAGTCTTGAAGAAAATGCATTCTCCATCCTTGGCAGTCTGATGACCGAGTTCCCTCGATTACATGTGAAGCACTTGTTCTGCCGACTTCTTCACCAAGCAGAGCGGTAGATTCTGTTGCTGTTCACACTTTGTACAAGAGCAGCTTTCATAAACCTTATGACACCATCAGCATACACGAGAATTCCTTTAAAACACAAGCCTCTAATACCAAGCTCTGTGAGCCAGGAGGGGCGACATAAAGATGAGTAAGATTCTAGCGCCTGACCGTAGGGAGCGTTCCATTTGGTAGAACTGTAGACATGTCAGCAATAACCAAAGGCATAGACCCATACTCCAAGCCAGAATAAAGTAAATGCCGCATGCCCATTGCCTAAAGGGGAGGAAGCACAAAGGGCGCAAACCTCACTAGATGACCTCACCAAGTGGGTGACTCTAAAATAGACCTTGAGTGGTGAGCAACCTGTCAAATGCAAAGAAATTGGGCAAAGTTAGCTATGGAGTACGTTTAATAAAGCTTCAAATTCAATAACATGAAATGAAAGCCTTTTGCCTCCTGAACTAGTTAATGCTTATTCTAGTTATTGAACTAGAGTCCTCAGAAATCGATTTACTGTAAATTATTTAGCTTCAGAAACATAAGATCAATGGGATGAACTCAGACATAGTTTACCCACAAAAGTTTTCATTGAGTGGGCCTTTTGAATTTTGCACCTTAAAGTTCCTCAGGCACCATCTCATACCTAGTGAATCGGGCTCCTTGCGACTGGAGCCACAGTGTGTGACCTGCTCCATCCCTGGCTGTAGCTACAAATACTCTCCATTCCACCCCTCCCCTGGACAGGTTTCTCTCCACCACCACCCCAGTCCCTCTCATTAACTCCTGTAGCCGCTCATGAAGTAAGCACTCTGAGACTTAATAGTAATTGCATACTTTTTAGCCTATTAGCTCAGGCTTCTTATTAACTAACTCTAACATCTCAACCCATTTCTGTGATTTTGTATTTTACTATGAGGCTCATGGTTTCTTACCTTACATCTTGCTTCTTGGGTGCCTACATGATATCTGCCTGACTCTGCCTTCTTTCTCCATGCATTATCTAGTTTTCCCACCTAGCTAGATTCTGTCCTCTTATAGGCCAAAGTAGCTTCTTTATTAACTAATGGTAATAAAACATATTCATAGTATACAGAGGAATCTCACATCAACTGGTCTTCTTTTTTCTTTCTTTCTTTTTTTTTTTTTTTTGATTTTTTGGTTTTTCGAGACAGGGTTTCTCTGCAGCTTTGGAGTGAGTCCTAGAACTAGCTCTTGTAGACCAGGCTGGTCTCGAACTCACAAAGATCCGCCTGCCTCTGCCACCCGAGTGCTGGGATTAAAGGTTTGCACCACCACCGCCTGGCCTCAACTGGTCTTCTGTAAGCCCAAGGGACTCTCATCTTCCTTAGAACTATTGGTCCCTCTGTTTCCCACGTACGGAGCAACTTAACAAGCTGGTAGCGGTTCTTGATTTTTCTTTAGCCTTTCATGCATGGGTAGAAACCATTTTGGGGTTAATATCCAAAATCTCAGTTGTAATTCCCAGTTGCTAATTCTTACCAAGCCTGCATTTTAACCCTATTGTTAGTTCACAGAGACAACCTCCTGTCAAGAGAAGTTTCTGTCAATTAAACAGGGTCATTGAGGTGTGGCTACATTGCATAGCATGATGGGCACTGTTGGTCCTGTTGACATTGCCAGTCTGTATTTATCATGAAGGTTTCCCAGCAGGTGAGAGCAGTGTCTCTAAGAAGGACACTTCTCTTATCTGCATAGGGATACCATATGAGTTAGCTATGGTCCCACACAATGAACAGCAGGTATTTTCCACACAGCCAACCTTCTTCTCAGCTTGCTGAATTGTCTGTGTATCTAAGATGTTCCCAGCAGAGTTGTATAGTAAGTCCTGAATTGTCAGTCACATTCCCTGTAGCTTTTTCTGCAACCTACAAAAAAAAAAAAATGCCAGTAGCATTCTCAGTTCAGTTCCATAAGCTAGTGTTGACTGGGTCATACAATATATTCATCAAAAATATATCCATTAGAAAATTGGTATTTGCTATTTTTTCTGTCCTAAAAGTCTATATACAAATGATCATGGGACATGTGTTGTCTTCATAGCATTACAGACAAATGGTAAATCCACAGAAAAACTACAATTGTATGTAAGCTTTGAATAAGAAAACCTTTTAAATTACAATTATTTAAAATGGAACCAAAATTGTCATTGATTTGGGGGCCGCCCCTTAAACACATCTTTCTGTAAGAGGAAGCTTGACTGTGTCCATCTTGCTAAATGCCACTGTAGAAGAGAAGGCTGCTTCTTTTTGCAATGGCTCTGGGCGTCTCACCACTGCTCCCTACGGTTTTCTGCAAACACAACTTCCAGACTGTGTTTGCTGGGACGTGCTGCAGGCTTACATGCTGCTCTGCCCTAGCTCATGGTAGTTCTCTGAAACCTGTTTATACTCAGTCTTAACAGCTTCTTATCTACCCCATTCCTTGGATCAGAGCAAATCCAGTATTTAAGTGTCTCCCTCCCCTGTCCTTCTGTAGCCTAATGTGATATGGGAGGTCCTTCTGTCTTATGTGTTGCTTTTATTGATTATAAAGAAACTGCCTTGGCCTGTTGATAGGGCAGAGCTTAGATAGGCAGGGAAAGCTAGGCTGAATGCTGGGAGAAAGAAGGCAGAGTCAGGGAGCCACCATGGAGCCGCCAGAGATAGACGTGCTGAAACTTTGCTGGTAGGCCACGACCTCGTGGAGATATACAGATTAATAGAAATGGGTTAAATTAATATAAGGGTTAGCCAGTAAGAAGCTAGAGCTAATGGGCCAAGCAGTATTTTAATTAATATAGTTTCTGTGTGGTTATTTTGGTTTTGGGCAGCCTTGGATGTGTGGGCCCTGCTCTTACACTAATGTACCATGTTGAATTAGTTTAGTTAGGTACATCTAAATAGGACCACACCCCAGTGAGACCTATGGACTAGAGCAAGATAGCCAGATCAGGCCAGCACAAGTCACACAGGACACTGTGACCTAACCATGGTGTTTAGGGCCTGCCTTAGCCTCTTCAGTGTGGCCTGAGTCCTCTAGTCCTAGCACCTGCTTCAGCCATGCTGTTTTTAGCAGCACCACTGACACGTTCTACCCTGCAGGGTTGAGAACTCAGAATCACGTTTAGTGCCTCTGTCTGTTTGCAACTTCTCCTGCTTCCTGACCCAGCCCTGCTCACTCTTTTTGTCCACCATCTCATCTTCATTTTGATTTTTCAGTTTTGCTGACCCTCTCTCTGTGCATCATTGTTTCTCAAACATCCCCCTCAATTTCAGCATATGCCCTTGTTCTTACTCTCTTTTATACTGCATACTAACAGTCAAGTAATTCTTGTAAAACCAAATTTTGTGGTGTCATTTTCCGTACTTAGCTTTCATTTACTGACTAAATCAAGTCCAGCCCAGTCCGTGGCCTTTTCTTTTTTTTTTTTTTTTTTTTTTTTCCGTGGCCTTTTCTAACCTGCCCAAAACTTGATTTCTCTCTGCTTGTCACGGTGTTTCCCAGTACTTCCTACAGGGAGAGCCACCTGAGCTCGGGCACCATCCCTCAGACACTGTACACCCTTGGATTTTTACTCTGGATTTACACTCTCTCTAAGGGTCTCTCAGTTCAGTCATTTTTCCTGGCCAGGCCCGGCTATCCTCATGCCACCTGTGAGACTTTCTCGAGATGCCCATCTCTGCTGTTTGCTTCTTTCTATAAATCCTTGTAGTAGTCGTTGCCTTTACATGGTGTAACCAAAAGTCTTAACCTTTGCTCTGCTCTTCATAGTTTGTGTGGAAAATGGCCTACATTGGAACAGTTTAGGGATAAAATCTGTGCTGAACAGATAAGTGAGGACCTGTGGTCATCCTTTTGATGTTTGGCATGTAGTCTTCCAACATGACTGTAAGTTCCTATGGGCAGAGAGAGTATGTTATAGGTTACTTTTTAAATTCTTTGATGCTTGAAACTATGCCACTTGTGTAGCAAATGCCCAGTAAACTCAGGAAGGAAGGAAAGAACCAAGCAGTCAATTTATCTTCACTCAAAGAGTAGTTTTTAAACACAGGCTGGAGAGATGGCTCAGTTGATAGCCTTTGTTCTGTGAGAATGGGTGGAAGATAAGTGTAGAGGCTAAAAAAATAACAGCAGCAAATCAAATGATGGATCTTGATCAAGTATGTTGTAAATCTTACTGATAAAACATCAAGGTAGTCCAAATACAAAACCAAATTTGTTTCCAGTAAGGGCTCTGAAAACGTGTTACTCTCTGAGAGCAAAGAATGAGCTCCATCATATGCAAGAGGGAGTCTGTTATTCTCATTTGCACTGCAAAAAATCATGTTGAAAAGGTGAAATACGGTAAATTTACTGTAGGGTTTAAGTTTGAGTAAAGCCGATAATGGAATCCATAGTCAGGATTAATTTGTTACTTCCTGTCTTTTGTATGTCAAGACCTCTTAGTATGTTGTTATACATATCCAGTCGTGTTCCCTTAGCACTTGTCATCGTAGCAAACAGTGCCTCAGATGGTAAAGGGTGGGAACTTGATTGTAAGGCTCAAAATATGAACCCAAAATTTTCCTAAAGCCAATTTCAATTAGAAAAAAAAAAGGAAAAAAAATCCCACCGATGAGACCCAGCATCTTTGCTTTAACATCCACTGTGCGGAGCTGTGGTGCAGACGTGTGTGCACATTCGTCTGTCCTGGAGGACAGTGTTTTATTCTTGCCTGGTCACCTCTACAGTAAAGAGAGAGAGAGTGCGTGTTTTATTGGCATGTGTGTATGTACAGCACATGTGTGTCTGGTGCCCCTGGAGGTCAGAAGAGGTCATTGGATCCACTAGAACTGGAGTAGGGACAGTTGTAAGCTGCTCTGTGGGTGGAGAGAAGCTAACCTAGGTCCTCTGCAAGAGCAGCAAGTGCTCTTAATTGTATCCCTCCAGCCCACATTTGCATTCCGATGGCTGTGAGGATCAAATGGTGATCAAATTTCTCTCTGGATCATACTTACACTGGCAGTTGCGGGTGCCTTCTCCAGACTTACTAGCTATGATATAAACTCTGTAACCATGAACTGACTTCGTAAGTTCATTTACCCAGAAACCCTAGCTTTAAGAACTAGGAAAAACTCATTACATTCTCATCCAGACATTTGTCTCAAGAGCAGACAAGCATAGGCGAGTTCCATGGTGCAGTGCTCGAGCAAAAAGAAATGGTAGGATGCATCCCATTTTATGCCACTTGCCTGCCTTTTTGATGATTCTCAATCTTTAAGTTTTTGTTTTACTTGATATGTAACTTCCTGATCTATAAAATAAATGAGTTATACTAAAGATTTCCAAGGTACTTTTCAAATAGAGTTCCTATAAATATGTCATTTTGAAACATTTCTCTTTGCTAAAAAAGTGGATTAAACAGTGAATTATCATTACATCAAAGCTTGTTGTTATTCTAGGTATTAATATTTTGCAAATATTATTCCCTTGAATTCTACCAGATGCATTAAACAAAGGTGTGTTGTATCACAGCTTGCCAACAGAAAATGTTAATCATATTTCCCAATCATTGTGTTATAAATGAGCTCTGCTGTGGGCTTTCTTAACTGGATATAAATTTGAATTAGCTTTGTTTAATTTGAGAGCTCACTGTAGGCACTTTTCAGCCCTTCCTTTCAGACACAGATGCCACAGTTGCAAAGCAGAGCAAAGGCAGGCAAAGGATATGGTTGCTTTCCTCCAGACTCTGTTGGTCTCAGGTCTTTGAGAATCACAGTGATGAAACAATGTTGTCTAAACCTCACATTTCCTGCCAGGTTGGGGGTAATGAGAGGAGCATTTATAAGCATGCAGGTTTGTTCCTGAGCTCCATTTAAGCTTCAGAAACATTACCTTTTCTATGAAAGAGTGTGCCTTGACTGGTCTTTAAAGTCTCCAAGTCAGTAATTCTATGGTTCAGAAGTTTTTGTTCAATTCTCATTAGTAAGCCTATAGAATTAACTAACCATTTCTGGGAATCAGTGTTATACATGTCTCAGACTCTTCATACTGGCCACCAACTTCAGTAATAGTCCCATACAGTAGCAGTCAGTTACGAGTGGTAGGTGGTCATTGGGACCAACTTTTACCTGCTGACCTTGTACAGACCTTGGCTAGTTCCTGCAGCAATCTCAAATATATAATGCAGAGAACACTCTTTTATCATTAAATTCATGATTGCTTGCAATACTGAGTCTCAGCAAAGCCTTAATTTTAGGGTATGTTTATGTGAAAGTATATTAAATCATTGCTACCAAATCAAATCTGAAATGAGCTTCTGGACACTGTGTGATTTGAGACCTATGACATTTAGTGAAGTAATCCTTCCTTAGGGCTGGGAGGTGGCTTAGTGACTTAGCAGGTAAGAGCACTTACTGCTCAAGCATGAGGACTTGAGTTGTTCCAGCACCCGCATAAAGAGCTGAGCATGGCTACATGTGCCATAGCCCTGTCGCTGTAGGAGGCAGAGTCAAGTGAATGGCTGGAGCTTGCTGACCACCAGCCTAGCCCCAGGTTCAACTCCTTTGTTTAAATAAGGAATAAGGCTGAGAGCAATCGAGTAAGGTACCTGCTGTCCTCCACTGGCCTGTGTGTGGTTGCTCACGGGCACATACACCTGCACACACATGAGCACATACACAAAGCCCACAATACAGATATAAAAGTGAAAAATAATCAAAGGAAACCCCTCTTTTACTTCTTTCAGGATAAGTAATACACCAGAGCCAAGTTTTTCCTATATAGTATTATATGAACAGTATGTCCATGTTTGCCTCTTGTGTGTCAACACTGAATGAGAGACATGAGCTCTGCCCTTTTGAGTTTGCAGTCTAGATGAACAAGAGACATTGTTCCTGGGGTGGGGGGAACCCCTCTGACACAGGAACCCTGGGAGGCCTTATCTGAGAATGCCAGAGCTCTGAAGGGTAAGATCAACACTGTATCTCCTGCTAGTCCCTTTAGAGAAATGCCAAGCTGCCTCCTAGCTCCCTCTTAAGGATGGCTTTCGGTGCTTCCTCCAGACCAGTGTGTATAATGTGGGTGGTCAAATTAACTTTTCTATGGCAAATCCTAGGAGAAAATTTGATTGTCTCATAGACTGTCTGAAGTGTGGCATTTGTCCCCACTAGCACAGTAGTGAGACTAAGAGGTAGAACTAGGAATCTTCATCTTGAACAGAGGGAAGACATTTGCCAAAGTTGGTGTTTCTCTCTGCCTTGCCTCCCAGATTTGGAACTAATGTTATACTTACTGTAGAGCCTCTCTTTACTTTCTAAGAATCAGAATGCTCTTCTGTAGCTTTCATCCTCTTTTTTTTTTTTTTTTTTTTTTTTT
>JAQHUG010000292.1:1372140-1398156 GCA_028555095.1 Dicrostonyx torquatus
GGTTTTTCGAGACAGGGTTTCTCTGTGGCTTTGGAGCCTGTCCTGGAACTAGCTCTTGTAGACCAGGCTGGTCTCGAACTCACAAAGATCCGCCTGCCTCTGCCTCCCGAATGCTGGGATTAAAGGCCTGCGCCACCACCGCCCAGCTTTCATTCTCTTTCTTTACTGTTTCAAAGTAACTTGAAGTTCATGAGTATCTTTCTCATTCCTGTTTTTAATCTTACTATGTAACTATGTGTCCACACATGGCATTTACTATTCTTAACAAACTGATGGAAACGCATGCATACTGGACTTTTGCCACTAGGTTTTATTTCATAAGTCCTGTTTTTAAAAATGCATGTTCACAATGTTACTCTAGACTGTTCATTTCAACTTCAGCCACAGCACAATAAGCCCTTCCTTTCTACAGTCTTTGAGACTGTGAGGTGACCTCCCGCCCTCCTCCCCTGCAATGTCCTTGGTCATCTTTTGTCTCCTGGAATTTATAGCTGAGTTTTCCTAAGGGACACACTGGGTAGTGGAATGGCTAACAGGGAACAAGGTTGCCAGCCTCATTGGGCATTATCAAGTGGCTCTCACAAGCAGTATATAAGAAATCCTGCTTGCCCTCACTTTTACCAATATCTAGTGTTGCCAGACTTTAATTTTCACCCGTCATCCAAAGTTCAGCTGACCCTTGAGAGGGAGAGTCCCTGATCACTAAGGAGTCGAGCAGCATTCCACTTTCTTATTGCTGCTTTTTCTCCTGTGAATTTCTGTGGTTTTCCTGTTCTATCAAGGTCATTGTTCTCTCACTATCTTATCTGAGTTCTTTTGTAAGCCACATGTGTTGCAAATACTGCCACTCATCTCCCAGCTTGTGACAGCACTGCGCATGCTACCCTTTGTCATATAGAATTTGGGATCTGACAGCCAGGTTTCTTTTTCTTTACACTTTGTGTTCCCTAATGACCACTCTTGAAAAATGTCCTTTGTTCATACGATCTGTGTATGTATGTAAAATAGTATTCTCTTATTTTCTCCCCAGCAAGCTTTTAGAGATTTTTTTTTAGATGTTTGTGTGGTTTATATGTGTGTGTGTTCACATGTATCTCAGTTGGTACAGTGCTTGCGTGCACAAACCCTGGGGTTGATCTCTCGTGCCAAACAAAACTTCACGCAATGGTACATGCTTGGAACCTCAGCACTTGAGGAGGTGGAAGAGGAGAGTAGGTTTACGGTCATCCTTGATCACATGGTGGATTTAAGGCCATCTTGGGATATATGAGTGCTCTTTGCACAGAATTTACATGCAAAAGAAGATAGATTTTCTTCTATCTTTGTTCTGAGAATCTATTTCATCCTCACTATCAATCAAACAGTGTTCTAGTTAGCTTTCTTTTAGATGAAGGATGACTTTTCTCAAAGTGACTAGATGGTGTTTCAGTGTCTTCTAGAATCAGTTGCTGGGAGTCTGCTCTCAGCATGTCTGTGACTTTTTTGTAGACAGTCTCTGTCCAGTCTAGCTGCTTTCCAGATGTCTCTGCTGTAGATGTTTAGTTTCTTTACTCCAGATTTAGGTATATATTTGTTTTTTATCATTAATCTGCTTAGTAGTTATGCTTCTTGAAACCCAGAGTTTATGATTCATCAAATATGGATGTTTTAATTTATTTTTTCTTTCCTTTGTTTCCCATTTCCCTTCTTCTGAAACATTTGTGTTTTTTGGAGCTTTTTTCATTCTTTTCTGTATCTTAATTTGTCTGTTTTCTATCTCTTCATTGCTGTGTTACAATCAGTGCTTGCCTGCTCTGTCCTGTCTCAGTAATATTAATTTTTGATTAACTTTATATTTGATTTTTTAAAGTTTATATTTATTTATTAGAGAGAGAGAAAGTGTGTGTGTGAGAGAGAGAGACAGACAGAGGACAGCTTGTGAAGTTGACTGTCTTTTGTTCAAGAGAGCAGACTCAGTCATCAGGCTTGTACAGCAAGTCCTTTAACTGATTGATCCATCTTGTTGGCCCCATTCTGCATTTTTTTAACTACTTCATCTTTTTAATTTAAGTTATATTTTATTCTTTTCATAATTGGCCTCTCTCTCTCTCTCTCTCTCTCTCTCTCTCTCTCTCTCTCTCTCTCTGTGTGTGTGTGTGTATGTGTGTGTGTGTATGTGTGTGTGTATAAACCAATGCATGTGTGCAGATTAGAGGACAACTTACAGAAGTCAGGGACTCTCTTTCCACCATAAGGACTCTAACTCAGGTTATCAGGCTCGTCAGCAAGCTCCTTTACTGTCTGAGCCACTTCCCTGGCCAGGCCTTGATGAATGAAGTCCTTCCTTCAGCATCTTAAATTTCTTACACTATTCTTTGTCTTAAGTTAGTGGGAATCTAATTCTGCTTTCTTGCATCTGACTTCAGCCAAATTGTTTCCTATATGTTTCATTGTTTAAGAATAATTTGTGTGGCCGGGCGGTGGTGGCGCACGCCTTTAATCCCAGCACTCGGGAGGCAGAGGCAAGTGGATCTTTGCGAGCTCAAGACCAGCCTGGTCTACAAGAGCTAGTTCCAGCGCAGGCTCCAAAGCTATAGAGAAACCCTGTCTCGAAAAACCAAAAAAAAAGAGTAATTTATGTGTAGTGGGTACTTCCCCTCTCCCTCTCCCCTTTCTCTGAGACACGAATTGCAAAAGTTCTCTTCAAAGTAACTCTTCTCTTCCCTTCTCTTCCTTTTGTCTGGGCCCAGGCATACCAACAGCCATGCGTATACACACCCATAATGTCAGTATAACCTCAAACCCCAGACTTCTTCAAAGTGTAATCCAAGCATTTAAAATTTACAAAAGAAAATTCTCCCTTCAAAGGCTAGCTGGGGCTCACCTTTTGCTTTCCACCCTGTGTTGTTGGTCAGTAACTACTGTCTTCACAACTTCATGCAGAGGCTGAGTTCTTGCTCTTGTTCCCAGGACCTCGTTTTCTTCTCCCCCATCAGTGTGAAACCTGAGCTTCCATGGTTATTGAGACTGTAGCCACCTGGGAGAGCTTCAGGCTGTGTCTTCACCTCTATGCATAACCTTCCCAGTGTCTGAAATATCCATCCGTCCATCCATCCAAACTTTTCCAAGCATTTGTTTTATTCTTTGTCAATTTCATACATGTATATAATGTATCTTGATCATGTCCAACCCAAATCGCCTCTCCTACCTTCATCCCTCCCCCACCCTATCCCACATATGCTGCATGCTCATGAGTGTCGGGTCATCTACTGGAGCTCTGGCGACCTACTCGACTCCATCGGCCATCCACTGACAGTAGATCCTCAGCGAAGGGTGGGGCCTCACGAGCCTTCTTCCCCATCCGTGATAGGATGTTTACTGGCTAGATCTTACGCTGGTAACCAATGCTGTTGTGGGCTCTTAAGTGGACTGGTCATGTCATATCCAAGGGACAGCATGTCATAGCACTTTTCGTGCTCCAGCTTTTATGTCCTTTCTACCTTTTCTGTGGTACTCCTTGAGCCTTGTGGGGTTGGATATATATGTCCCATCTAGGGCCGAGCACTCAGCTGTCACTTATTGTTGCACTATGATCAGTTATTCATCTCTGCATCGACTGCTTTTGTCTTTCTTGAGCATCTACTTTTTCCCTAAGGTTCAGTTTATATACAAAAGCTTTCCCTAGATGCTTGCCCTACAGCCCGACCATTGTAAGATGCCCCTTCTCTCTGATCTTGTGTAGGTTTTGTTGTATGAGTTTGATCTCTACTGTGTTGTTTCGTTTTTGTTTGTCACTGAGTCTCACTGTGTAGTTCAACTGGCTTTGAACTTTCAGTCCCTCTGCCTAACTCTTAGGAGTGCTAGGATTATAGGCAGGCATGCACCACCATGCCGGACCCTCTACTGTTCTTGACCTCTCGTTTGCCTTAATCTTCCTCTTCACTGCAGACTCTTTGAGTACAAGAGGCCATTTATTCATTAGCACCCAGTATATCCTGGTATATTGTGGGTATTGGATAATTATTTCCTGAATGAGCACGTTACTTTTATAATAAGGCCACATGGTATCAAGATTGTAGATGAAAAGCATCACCCTGTTTGTGCACAGGGTCAGACAGCATCATTCACTTTAACTGGCCTTAACAAGCAGCAAACAGGTGAGAGAAACTGTAGCTAAAGCAATCACATCTCAAAAGCTCTTTAGTGACTTCGTGTCTCATGCTGCTTCTAAGATTTGTGAGTGCACAGAGATCAGTGATGAGAAAGATAGTTGGGGCATCTGGTGGTCCAGTGGCATTAGAATATATGCTCTGGCGTAATTGATGGTACATGAAGACTTAGGCTTTCCTCCAGCCTATGTGAAACAGTCTTCACGAAGGCACTTGGTTTCCAGAAGTGGGTATTACTCAGGTACCCTTGGGGACAAGCCACCTAGGCCTGGACTGCAAGCTTGCATCCCGTATCCTGTATTCCCTGCACCTCCATAGCTTCGCTTCTCTCTGCATATCTCCTTTCTTCTTCTCTCTCTTTGTCAGCTGGGTTCTTCCTCTTGCCACCTCCATCTCCATCCCCACCCCAGCTCTGGTTTTATATCTGATATAGCAGGGCCTTTCAGCTCTACATGCCATGATTTCATTATCCTTAACTTCTATTCTGAGGGTCCAGCTCTCACCCTCTGAGATAGTGTTGGGGTTTTGCTTTCCTGGACATTTGCAGCACATCATCAGGTCTCAGAGTTCAAAACTCCATACATCTGCCCCCCACAGGGCCCAGGAACTGTTCTCCTTGATCTGGGGATTACAGGCCACAGGAACATGAGATCTGCTACTTTTCTCTCCCCAGATGTCACCACACTTCTGTTTTGTGTGATCGAAAATAACATCAACATTCATCTTCAACATGGAAATATTACTTAATCATTGCTCTATTTCTGTTTAAGATTTGACCATTTTTCTCTTACAATACCTCTATACTAACCTACAAAATCAAAGACGAAAACCTAATAATTTTATGGGGAACAATCTTTTCTGGCTGTGCAATCTCAAATCAGTTGTTTAACTCGCCCATACTTGTATCTTGTCATCTGTAATTAAGATCACGATACCCACCGTACTGGCTATTGTGAAGATTAAATGCACTACATAAACTGCTTAGCACGTGAGATACTAAGTAATAGCTTTAAGAGAACAGAAAAGGATGTGAGAAGGATATAGGGGTCTTGAACATCAGTGCCCAAGATTCACTCTGCTTTTGAACATCCTTCTCTATAAGTGGTCCCCAGTTGGGATCCTACTACAAAGGCTGTGGTCCCTAGCCCCTCAAAGGCTTAGGGAATTTGGCATCTAACGAAGACCCACTTTTCACATCTCCTCCATGCAAACCTTAGTTCCCACCTGAGTTATAACTGAGTCATTGTAGCTGAAAGCGTGTTGTCATTGCTGGCTAGGATTCTTAAATAAACCACAGAGAGATTGAATCTCTACAAATCTCCCACTCCTTAGGGTGTCTGCATGACACAGTGGTGTCCTTTAAGAGGCCATGCTCTGTTCTTCCAGTATAGAAAAGATTCAGGAAAGAAGCCCCTTGAACTTGGTTTGGGGGACGTGGCCAGTGTACCTGTTTATGTGTTGGTGTGTCAGACACGCTCATTGTACCAAGTACCAAGCTCATTGATGATTATATTAAAAGCTGCATTCCTGGGAAAGGATCTGCTCAGCCACCACAAGCTTATTCATTATTTATAAACAATTAAAGGGCATGGTTCAAATGAATGCAAGCATCTGGGAAAGTCATTATTCATGTACAGATCTACTCAAGCATTTGTCATTTCCCTGGTGACTTAACATACTCTCTGTGCCTTGGGACCTCAAATTATATTAAGCAAGTAGATACTTAAACTCTTTTATTTAGTTTAATCGTTGGTCTCATTCCACTTGTTCAGATTGTTTGGGCTCATTTAAAATTAGCCCTCCTTTCTCCTCGATGTATTAAAATAGGAAGGAGGGAAATTTCTTTTTAGAACCTATTGCATTCTGAGGATGAATGCAAATTATCCTACTATGATTCTTAATGACCCGCTATTAACGTAGTAGGAAACCCAGTGCATTAATGCAATGCCACTTTTCACATCATTACTCCTAATGGAACTGTTACCAGGATAATAGCTTGACCTTTAGCTATAGATTCTGATAGCAAAATATATTCTGCATACTCCATACCTCTGTTCACACAGCATATCAGCTGTTTTCACATCAGTTCAATGGCATCTTTCAGCCTTGTTCTAAGGTCTCGTCTGCGATTGTAATGGAGAGAATAGAATTTCATCTTCAATAGGTAAATTCTAGTTAAAAGTCCCTTTGAAGTTTGGATGTAATCCATGAATCAGAATGTCAATAATGTGCCTGGTGGAAGTATTTGTTTGTGTAGGCATTTTTTTTTTTTTTGAGAAGCCTGCACTGTGCCTTCAAAGGTCTTAGTCATGGGCCCAGGGGATGGTGATTTTTCTATTGAAAGCAGAAAAGTTTTAACTGAAAGAAGAAAAAATATATAAGCAGAAGCTGCTGCCTTTTGAAGTGAGTGAAGTGATGCTGCGCTCGAGGGTAGATTGTAAAGGTCTGAACTGCAGCCCTCACGGCATGAGAGCGAGCACTCTTCAGCCCTCCCTGTGGTTCTAAACGCTGCTGCTGGCACATGTGGAGCCGCTCGGGCATTGGCATAGCCTGGGACGACTTTGTTTGAAACTACAACTTGCTAATGTGTGATCATTTGAGCACAAGCATTTCACAATCTAAGAAAAGAGGTTGCTATGGAAATTAATTGTATACATAGCATTATAAGTGGAAAGATGTTTACCTCATAAGAGTCTATTCAGTCATTTTTGTAGTATGCTTTTTCATATAAGAATAGAACACTAGATACAAATACATTGTTCTTTAAATTTTCTTTATTAAAACAAACTTCAAGCACCTTTGACAGTTTTCAGTCAGTAAATGTTATTGTGGGCATTTGGTGTGATAAAATCTTTTTTATATAAATGTTGTTTGCTAACATTAGAAACTAGACTAGAAACCCCAATGATTTGTTCACCACATGTTTCTTGAATTTCTTCACTGTACTGGGTGCTTTGAGGGAGACAAAGAAATGAAGGACCTGGCTGGGTGGTGGTGGCACACACCTTTAATCCCAGCAACTCGGGAGGCAGAGGCAGGCAGATCTCTGTGAGTTCTAGATCAGTCTGGTCTACAAGAGGTAGTGCGCCAAGACAGGCTCCAAAGCTACAGAGAAACCCTGTCTTGAAAAAAAAAAAAGAAAAACAGAAAAAAAAGAAAAGAAAAAGAAAGAAGAATAAATGAAGGTTCAGGAAGTTGAGAACCTCTCTGTGCCCAGGAATGTGTCCTGTTTCCTCTGCTGCTGCTCTCCTTTGCCCTACAGAACCTACAACTGGTCCCCTGATTCCTACTGCCCTACTCCTTGATTCTGCTTCCTGATCACCTCGCCGCTCCCCACTCATATGAGAGTGCCATGGAGCTTTCCATTAAGGCTCTTAGGAGAGCTGTACATCTCCCTCCAACAACGTGCTGTTGTCCGGTGTGACTCGCGCCCCTGTGCACATGAAAATCTCCCTGCTCCCTGGCCACATGGTGTCAGGACCTCAGCAGTCCTGCCTTTCTCTGCTGCTTGCTAGCCCACCTCACTCGACATGCCCTATCATCCCTCCACACTGCTCTGCTGTTTTATACTCCCGCATCCCAGAGCCTGTCAGCCTCTTATTCTAACCCCTGCCTGCCAGCCTATTGGTATCTCCCTTTACTGATCTGTGTGGCATCTCAGAGTCTGTCTGTCAGCCCCTCTCTGGTGTCATTTTCTTAACATCTTCAAGTGCTTTAAATCCCCATTCTGCTGCTGAAATTGTTCAGCTAATCCTAACCCCAGGCCATCCCTTCAACTGATACCCCCAGTAGACTGCTTAGCACCTTACTGCTTGTCCTCAGTTGTCAACAATTCCAAATCTCCCCACACTGTCCATCTCCATGGTACCTCAGCACTGAACTCACAGAGTCTCTGGAGCCTAGAGCCTCTTCTTATCAACACATCTCTTGCTCTAGCTTTCCATCTTATTTGAAGGTGGCCCCTCTACTTCAGTTCTATATCCCATCACCCCTGGTTCCTCTGAGATGGCTACTTGAATCATCCCCTCCTTTTTCCCACATCCTGATTTCACCTACCATGCTGCCTGCTCACACAGCCTACAAACATTGTTCCTCCTTCCTTTCTTCCCGCCACCCTCTGAGCCCAGGCGATTCAAGAGGGATGTTGGTGGCTACTCTCTCTCAGCAGACACTTGCCAAGCCACTGTCTCCCTAATGCTCTAGAGCCACTTGACTGTTCTTCCTGAGCCCCGTAGCTTTGCAGTCATCTGACCATCTGTGTGGGCTTCTCTGCCTCCATCATCTATTCCTAAGCCCTGTGTTCTCCACCATTGTGCTCAGTCAGGTGCCCTCCCCTCTGTGTGTTCTCTCTTCTTAGTTTTTCTGCTCATATACAGTGGCTCTTCATGTTCAGTGAGCTCAGCATTCACAGATTTAAACAATCAGGGATTGAAAATACACAAGGGAAAAAACCCAGTGTGTCATACACACACTCACACACGCATGCGCAGCCCAGTGATAAAGTGCATGCTTTAAACGTGTAGGCTTTTGCCAGGCAGTGGTGGTGCACACCTTTAATCCCAGCTCTGGGGAGGCAGAGGAAGATGGATCTCTGAGTTGAAAGTCAACCTGGTCTTCAGAGAGAGGGGTGTAGACTTTTTCTTGTGATTATCCCTAAATACCACAACAATGCAACAACTTACTTAGTATTGACATTGTATTAGTTATCATAGAGTAATCTAAATTGATTTAAAGTGTATGATGATGGCATCGGTGATGCATCATTTCATGAGGTTATCTCAGGATGCTGATCCCTACAGACTCAGAGGCAGCAGTGTCCCAGCCTCTTTCCCTATACTGTTGTGTCTAGCCTTCTGCTGGCCACATCATGTGGGTGATGCACAGACATCCACCCAAAGTCTGTGGTGTTTCGCCTTTACCGAGTGTCAGTCGCCTGCCCTGGACGCTTGGTTAACTGGGACAAGTATTAGTTTCCAGAAGGGAATCCCTCTTCCTGTGGCCTGCAGATCCATCTATGGCAGTCATCTTTTCCTGCACAACTGGACTGTTTGCATTTGAGTTCATACACAGGGGTTTTTTTTCCTTTCTCTGCTATTTCCTTAGGACTCGATTTTAGAAGTAACGTTACTGATCAGGAGTGTAGCCATTTTATGAATCTCATTATGTTTTATTCTTACTTCCCATGAAAAAAATTCCCAGTTTTATACGAGTAGTAAAGTTTGACTGGGCCAGGTCTCCACAATTTTGCTATCAAATACAGCCTTTTTGACCTTATTTTTCTAACTCAGGATAGGTATACAATGTGAACTTTTCAGTTCTTTGATTTTCACATTAGTTAAACATTTTCTCTAGTATTTTATACTTCAAATACACTATTGATCTATGAAACTATTGAACTTGCTCTTTTATTTGAGTGTTCTCTTTAAAGATATTGAACATTCTGAGGCATATATAATGTGGCCAGGTTTTGTGGCTCTTTTTAAATGTTTGTTTTCCATTGAATGGGAATTTCAATTTTGTATAGTTAAATCTGTCAATATTTTCCTGTGTCGTTTCTCTTTGAAAGAAACCTTTAGTGCACTGAAATTAGCAACATTTTAAATATCACAAAGGCAGTGTGCTGGGACGGCTTACTGACCTCACAGGCAGCCAGTGAAAAGGCAGGTGGACTGGTGCTTAGAACAGAGCCAGGCAGAAATGTGAACTCCACACCTCACATGTGGTCACACCCTGGCTTTCCTGGGCCCCTTGTCCTGCCCTGTGACTCTCTGTTGTGTGTTAGCACTTAGTAGGGTCTTTGCTCACATCTGCTGCAGCATGCAGGGTGTTGATTCTTACCTAGACTGAGTCCTAGAAGTTCAGTAAGATGCACAGCAGTATTATTTACATTGAATGCTGAGTTCTTTTTTCTTTCTTTCTTTCTTTCTTTCTTTCAATTTTTTTAAAGACAGGGTTTCTCTGTGGCTTTGGAGCCTGTCCTGGAACTAGCTCTTGTAGACCAGGCTGGCCTTGAACTCACAGAGATCCGCCTGCCTCTGCCTCCCGAGTGCTGGGATTAAAGGCGTGCGCCACCACCACCCAGCGAGTGCTGAGTTCTTAAGGATCAGAGTGAGAACATCTCTGTGTAATGTTGCATTTGATTATGAACTGACAACATAGACAGAGTCATTTAACACATTTGCTCGATTCTGTTATGTTGGACCGGGCAGAGCCGTATGAAACATTTTCCTGTCTGCCCGTCAGACAGAAGCACACACAGAGAGTGGTTTCCCCACAACCTGCTCAGTGTTTCCAGCCAGTTGAAGCACAAGCCATCATTTGTAGCCAGCGCTCAGTTACTTGCCATCTTTACCCAAAGGGCACAGTGCCGCTGCAGAAGATGTGCCCCATGGGTCTGCCATCCTTAGAAGTTCACTTCAGGACTGAGAGGAGGCTTGTGGTTGAGCGCATGCTTGGCATGTGTGTGTTCCTAGGTTAGATTCCCAGCACCAGAAAAGGAACAACAAAAGACATGGACATGTTTTCTCCGTGGACCACCTTCCTTTTTGTTCTGAATCCGTTTGTTGTTAAGGTATGTTGTACAATCTCATGTTTTCTTTCAGTCTTTACAGAGAAGTACTGTACTGCGAACCATGTGGATAAACTTCCTGGCCCAAGAGACTGGGTACAGATTCTACAGGATCAAATTAAACTGGCCAGAAGAAGGTTAAAAAGAGGCTCAGGTATGAATATGCTGTGGAAGAAGTCATCGTGAAAGTGCTTTGTTGAACTCTCTGCCTTTTGAAGCATAGCACCTTCTCTGGGGCGTTGCGGCAACCTTTGTCTCTGGAAGGACATGTTCTATGGAATGTGCTCTGGTTTTGAAAGTTGTCTTAAGACTGAATAGTAGAAATTATGTCATCCATTTGCTTTTAATAGTACAAGAGGAAAGGATTGCTACTCACACCTGTAGTCTAGTGTGTCTCACGTGCAGAGTTAGTCTTCTGTGGTTCGCTTTTATCTGACTATTGATTTCTGTTTGTTTATACCTACATGAGTTTTTAAAGGCCTAATTGCTCAAAGTCTAAAGGGGACAGGAGCAGCAGGCTGGTGCACACCTTTAATTCCAGCACTTGAGATAGAAACAGATCTCAGTGAGTTTGACGCTAACCTGGTCTACAAAGTAGGTTCCAGGACAACCTGTTATACATAGTGAGTTCCAGGACAGCCAGGGTGATGTGGAGAGACCCTGTTTCAAAAATCCAAAAAAAGCAAAAGTCATCCGGTCAGAAACACCACATCAAGTTGGAAGTTGGAAGTTGGAAGTTGGAAGGAATTTAAGGTGTGTGTTTATGTGTTTCTGTGTATGCATGTGTGCGTGCATGTGGGCATGTTTAAAACTTGGCAGCTATTTTTCTAAGCAAAGATAATACCAGTTAAATTGTGACTATATAGATTTGGTCATTAAAGTCTCAGCCTCCAGAATCTACCATCTTGCCAGTTAGAAATTCCTTTGGGGTCAGTTTTCTCCTATCATCCAAGAATAGTTATCTCTACTAGATCACAAATTTCTAGGTCTTATTTCTAAATTTCATGCAAATTAGTGTATCTGTTATTAAAAAACAATATGGCGATTCCTCAAAAACAATAAAAATAGGGCCTCAGGAAGATAGCTCTGTTGGTAATGTGTTTACCTTGCAAGCACTAGGAGTTAAAGTCCCAGACCCATGTAAGAAAATAAATAGAAAGCGTATCCTTGTAATCTCAGCGCTGTATCTGTAGGGCAAGCTGGGAAGCCATCTCAGCCCACTTGATGAGTTCCAAGCCAGTGAGAGACTGTTTCTTCTAGTCAAAATATGAAATCCTGAAGAATACTGCCATTTTCTCACTGAAGGTACCAATATTTATGCCATTCCCGTCGGACCCATGAGGCAGCAGTGTCCCTGGACTCTGTCCCCTGGACTCCTCATGTGGCTGTATAACCATCCCCTGAGAATCCCCCTAATTCTGCTCTATCAGCACCCCTCATTCCCTTCTCTATTCCGGCTGCTGTACTCCCTCTCCAGCCTCCTTTCTTCTCTCATCCACCCCCAAGATTCAGTCTCGTATCCCGCAGACCCCCTTCATCCAGTGCAGACTACCTGGAAAATAGGACATTGACTCCTACTACCATGACTTTCGCTTGCTCGAGTACTTCAGGGTCCTCTGCTTCTTCCCTAAGTTACATCACAGAAGCCCCCTCCACTGTATGACCTTATACCCTCTCCCACTCCTGGAAGGGTTAAGGTAGGAATAGAAAGGAAAGAGCAAACTCGCAGTTGAAAGACCCCATTCGTGGCCCATTAGATTTACCCAGTATTAGTCCTGACTGAGAGCAGTGATGTGTTAATTCAGTGTTTTAGGCAAAGCAGGTTTCAAGCCTTAGACCTGAGTGGCACCTGTGCCAGGCTGGTTTGTGTTTCCTAGATGCTGCCTTGAATGGCTCAGCTGTTGGATATGTAAGGACTTCCATCCATACGCTTGTTAATCTGAAAGGAGAAGTTGTTGGCTCAAAACACAGAAACTCCAAATGTTCAGATTGGAAAGCGATATAAACATGTCATGAAGAAGAGATATAAATCTAGCATCTAAAGCAAAGACAGAGGACCAGTGACCCACGAGTCAGCCCCCTTACTACTTCTCTCACACCCGGCTCCCAGATGAGCACCCAGGCAAGCCAACAGATACCTACACGTGGCTGCCGCCTTCCTATTTCCTGGGGACTGGTGGAAACAGACAGGAAACAGAATTGTGTCCGTCCTTGAGGTCTTACGGAGAAGGAACTGTCTGGACCCAGACTAGTGATGTTCCTAGTTATAACGCTACAGAGACAGCCTGGAAAAGGGCGGGGCTTCCGTGTTCCAGGGCCTGCTCCTCTGGAGGAAGGGAGAGTCCTGTAGGACCTAAACTTTTAAGTTTTTAAGAGACTCTTTCAAGGCAGGAGTCATAGAAAGTCAGGCTACTGGAGGAGGATCTTCATAATGGAAAAGAGAGACACAGCCTTGCAAGGCCACAAGACGAAAATAGTTTAAATATCACTCTTCTAACGCTTCCACCATGTTACCTGTGTGGGCTTGCCATCACTGCCACAGAATGCATGGCAAAGGCAGCTCAGGGGAGCTTTGTTTGGGTTCATGGTTTGACGAGATGTAGATCATCTTGATGAGAATGAAGACTCTGTTGGCAGGAACATGGAACTAGGACTCCTCATCTCAGATCTCTGCAAAACCAGGCCCAGGCTCTAGCCCATAGCCTACCGCCAGTTACCTACTTCTCCAGCCTCCTAAAGATTCCACAGCCTCTCAAAAGCCAAGTATTCAAACACAGGAGGCCAGTTCAGGGCGGGGGCTGCAGACCTCGATCCTTCTGTTGATGTTGAGACCGGGGTCAGGGGTCCTGGTCTCTCTAACTTTGCCCTCTTCACACCAGCACCCACATTTGCACGCAGAAGGGACGTGCCTCTGCTTTCCCCTTCATCCTTTCTCCAAACTAAACAGTGGCTATTTCTTAAGTATCCCAGCATTTCTGTTGACAGTTTGCATCCCAAATGTTCACACCCACACCTCTTTCTCCAGAAAGAGACTCCCACTGTTGTGTGCTCCCTAAGTCCCCCTTTCCTGGGGAAGCCCTTCACTCTTTAGCCCAGGAGACTGACGTGACAGCAGACATTAGGGTGTGACTTGTGACACATCAGCAGGTTTGCGCACATTCTCCACTGGACATTTGTAATGTGTTGAGTAGGCTATTGTAACCACCGAGGAGGAGGGTGCCTCTAACAAAGAACATACAGGTCAAGCGAGATCAAAAGGGTGGCACCCAGCCATGGCAGACAGAGTTTGTCTGTGTGAATCACTGGTACACTGCCTTCTCCGTAGCTCAGCGCTGAGACTCCAGCAAACAGAAATGAGAGCCTCTTACCTTTCCTGAATGCGGCCAGGATCTATAATGTCACAGGCTCTGGGTTTTTTCATCTTGATTATTTTCCATCAAAATGATAATACAGTGTGTTAAAGGTATTCCACCACCTCCACAGCCTTGTTTATCATCCTTGGCTCTGTTCCTAGAACTGGGTCCAGACTCTGACTGGACGCAGCTAATCAGCTCACCACTTAGGGAAACCTGTCCTGACTGTAGGAGAAAGCGGTGTCCCACACATCAGAAAGGTCGTTATGCAAATCCAAACAAATTCATTTGGGGCTCTCATCACATGTAATAATTTTTTTCTATAACTAGAATTCCGTTCCTGGTGTGGATTTTTATCATTTTTATTAGATTACTTCTTCAGAACTGAAATGACAATTTATTGTTTGCGTTAGATCCAGACGTAAAGCTGTCACTGCTACTAAATTTTTATTGGACTTGCTCAGTGTTTTCCAAATTTTACAACTTGATCATCAGCAGAGAAGAGAGGCTGAGAGCTTGTTGTTACAGACGGGTGTTATAATTAACATCCTGATGTTCTTCACCGTGACACTTGCCCTACACATGCAGCCAGCATATACAAATTTATGTAGTTTACGTATATTTGGGTTATATGTTCTGACAAAATATATAGTTTACATATGTCAGAACATATTACCTAAATATACGTAAACTATGTTTGTTCTGTCCTGACAAAAGCACATGATCACTTAGGTCCACATATAAAAAGTATGTGTTGGGCTGGAGAGATGGCTCAGTGGTTAAGAGCACCGGCTGCTCTTCCAGAGGTCCTGAGTTCAGTTCCCAGCAACTACATCATGGCTCACAAAAAAATATGGGTAGGAGCTGCAGAGATGACTCAGCAATTAAGACCATGGCTGTTCTTCCAGAGGTCCAGCACCTACCTAGTGGCTCACAACAGGCTATAACTCCAATTCCAGGAGATCCAGTCCCCTCTTCTGACCTTCACAGGCTCCAGTAAGGGTAGCTGAATTACAAAGAGATGGTCACCTCAGACCCCAAACTAATTTTTGTTAACACTAAATGAAAAGCAGACATGTGTAAGGTACATGAAATTACTAAAATATAAAATGAACTAGAATTTGAAGATTTTTAAAAATTAGCTTATAAGATCATATGGGATATATGTGTATTATTAATAGCAAGAGCTTGAGAGTCCAGACTCAAAGCCCGGTCTAATCTTTGGCACTGTGACTTTCTAGCCGTAATTTCATTTCTTCAGCCCTGATTCCCAGTGTATTAAACCAAGCACAGCATCAGACATACCCACAAGACTTTCTATCAGTTAGGTGACAAATTGCACACAAAGTACTCAATAAAAAGTATTTAGTAAGTGGTGGTGGCCATTTATTATTACTGAAGAATTTCAGCCCTGGTAATAAGACAGTTGCGATGTAAACCATCTGCCTTTCAGATTCATTGAAACCAGTCAGAAGGAAATGGTGACTTCTAAATAGAAAAGCCATGCATTCGTTGTTTTTTAATATATAAAGTTCTTTTCAAAGCCCTAAGAACCAAGCTAAGGAAGTAGATCCATGGGGAAAGCATTTGCTGGACATGCAGAAAACTGGGTTCGGATCCCCAGCACCTTATAACACAGCCTGGTGTTCTGGTGTGCATCTGTAACCCCAGCACTCAGATGCTGGTACAGACGAGCAGATCCCCGGGATCACAGACTGGCCAGTCTAGCTGAAACTGCTGGCTGCAGGTTCAGTGGGAGGACATATCCCAAGAAATAATGTAGAGAATGATAGATGAAGACCCCCGACAAGGACCTGGTACCTCCGTGTGTGCATACACATGGGCGTGTGCAAGGGCATGTATGCACACTTGTGCACATCACAGAGTTCAACCAGAGCACCTAATGCCTTTTATCTAGAGAATTTTAGTACATCTTAATTCTGTAAATCACCTTCCCCAACTCTGTCCTGCCATATATCTTTTTGTCGTGCTATTAACGCTTATCGACATCATTTATAATAGTCTCTATTCCAATCAAAATTGGCTGGGACTTTTCCATCTCTTCTGTTTTCTTTCTGTGGTGAGTCGCAGACACTGATGCCAGATCTACCCACCTAAGGACAAGATATTCGAGGCTAAACTAGAGGCAGAAAGCTTGGAACATTTCTGATTGTGTCTGTCCCTGGTCGTGTTTAAAGCACCAATGGTGAAAATGAGAATATAGCATTGTGTTGGCTTTTCCACCATCGCCACACTACAAAGTAGAGCAAAAGGCTAACCTCAAGGCACACAAGTGCAGGCAGCAGGAACTTTGGGGTGCGGAAAGGATGCTACCAGGATTATCCCAGTAGCCATGTGGGAATGTTTCCTCTGTCCCTAGCATGTTAGGGGAGGCTCACTCCCTTGAGTTACCAGGAGACTTATGAACAGCCTCTCTTTACATTTAGTAGGTGTGTGGGGGTGTGGGTGTCTGTGTCTGAAGGATCACGCTTTGCAGAACCATTAAGGAGACTGAAACACATCAGAAGAGCAAGGTTTGCATTTTAAGTCACAAAAGAGAGGAATCTTTTGAAAAAAAAAAAAAAAAAAAGGCCGGGCAGTGGTGGCACACGCCTTTAATCCCAGCACTCGGGAGGCAGAGGCAGGTGGATCTCTGTGAGTTCGAGGCCAGCCTGGGCTACAAGAGCTAGTTCTGGGATAGGCTCCAAAGCTACAGAGAAACCCTGTCTCGAAAAAACCAAAAAAAAAAAAAAAAGTATGTGGTTTCCTTCCTGACTAAATGGATCCAGGAGTTAGACTGACAGCTCCAGAACCAGGCCTCTCCAAAGGAAAGTTCATTCTGAGGATTCCCACTATGCGTGGCTCAGGGTACGGATGGGACAGGGTGTGAAAAGTACAGTTCTACAGCCAGAAGACAGTAACTTAAGTGCCGTCAGTGTGTGGCTGAACAGTCCATCCCACTGCTGGGTAGAAGTTTAAGCTTATGAAAATAAGACAAAATGGAATCACCTATGATTGACAAAATGAGTCAGAGAGTTTTCAAGTTTTAATACAGGAAGGTTGACTTCCTGTCACAATCATCCAAACGAAATCGTGTTTAAATAATGATGCTAAACCTGAAATCTGAACCAAGTGAAGGGAATGGGGAAAGAAAGATGAAAGCCAGTGTGTACACTGGAGTCTCTTTAATTGTGTTCCTGTATCCAGCAAAATGAATGTGCTCCCTGCAACTAATGAGATTTGTGTTTTATGTTTGTAACCAGCAGAGGCAGCTGACGGTGATGAAAAACTGGACGGCATTTCTCTACCACCAACAGGTAAAACACATTTACATTTCATCACCCGCTGCAAGGAAACATTTGCATTGAAAATGCTTTCACCATTAGGGATGCAGGTGCTTGAGCAAGCTGCTTCTGTAATAGACCCGGCCTCACAGTCCCTGGTTTCTTGGGGGCCTAGGTTCAGAGCTGTTTTTACATTGGCAATGAAAAGAAACATTTTCCTCACACCCTATTTCATATTCATAAAAAATCTCAGAAGTGCAAATCCTAAGAAGTTAGAATCACAACATGCTGCTTCCCCAAGCCTTTAGACATTAAAAGACACTTTTAATATAAACGACATTTAGCTTTAAACCAGGATTGTCAACTTTGTGTGACCAAATTCAGGCCCATCTTGTCTTATTCCATCCAAAGGCCATTGAGAGGCATGCACCAGCACTCTTAGTGATCGTGTGTTTTTAAGTGTGATTGAATAAGCCAGCCCACCAGTGTGAAACACACTCCTGGTGTCAGACCAGCAAATGCGGTGAAACACTGAAGCGTCCGCTGCACAACTCTGTTCAGCTGTGGGCTCGATTGTGACCTCATCACGAGACCTCCTGCCTGTGTATGAGCTCACACCCGAGAGGAGCCATGTGTCGAACAACTTGTCCCCTCCCTTGGTCTCAGGACTCCCTCCCTATTGGCTGCCCTTCAGAGACTCTCTGAAGAGTCCATCCATAAAATCCAGACAGTCCAAAGAAACCTTGAACTACAAAAGCTCAAATCAGTGGGGCTTTGGGATTTTTTTGTTTCTTTTTGTTTCTTGTTTTTTCCCTGATCTGGGACAGTGAGACTTGAATTGAGAAATTGAGAAAATATGAATGGAGTGTGTAGTATGTTTACAGAAACTCTTGGTAGAGTCCCTAGTAGTCTTGATAACACATATCTTGGGGTGGTCATGAAAGAGTCCCAGCCATGGAAATTACACCTTGCTTCTCTGCCTTGAGTAGGCAAGTAACAGATCGATGGACAAAGGAAGGAAATGAGCCACGGTAGTCTGTGTTTCCATACCTGTGAGTCAAGAGAGCTGAATGTGGCCCTCTAGGGTCTGTTACCATCCTCTGAATATCAGGACAGCTCCTAATGACAATACTTTTACCATCTTTGACCCATTCAGCAGATGAAGGAAATACTAACCATAATGACGACATATGGTTCAGGGCCTTGGGGAGGACTGTCCTCCTTTTCTAGTTGTCCCTGGGCATCTGCAGCAACTGTCTTCTGCTCCGTGTCATCTTCGAATGACATGGTGGACTTTTGCTGTATTATTTGAAGACTGTGCCTCTTGCAGATATACCTTTGCATTTAACTGGGAAATGGCTGCCCAGGGATGCTGGAGAAGTTTCCCAGGACTGACAAACTGCAAAGGAATCCGAACATGAAAAGAATTTGGGAACTCATCTGGACCAATCCCTCCTTTTTATCCAGCCCTTGTATTTTCCAGGGGAAAAAGCATGAAACCCAAAAAACATTAAATGACTTTCCCAGAATATCACAGCTGGTGATGGCATGGGCCCAGTCCCCTCAAGCCCCAGTCATTATAGCATAGGGCTTCTTATACCTAAGCCAAAGGCAACTTTCCTCTGTTTCTTAAAGATCCTAAGAGACGATGGACGTGCAGTCCCGCTAGGATTCCGTTCAGTGGCTCACTCTTCACATTTATCATGTTTGGCATCAGTCTACCTGAAGTTCACTCCGGTTTAACTCATTTCTTCAATTTCTTTCTTAAATTCTGCCTGCTTTGAGGTAATAAAGGAGAAAGTAGACTATTGCTAGCTGCAGACACAAACTTCTCAACAGTATGGTCTATCGTTTCTAAAGTATTTCATTTTGGAAAAGAGGGAAAGAGGTCACAGATTGGTTCTCAATTTTTGATTATCAAATAATCTTGATAGCACACTTCATGGTTGCCTTCTAAAGTAAAATCCCCAACCTGACCAGCTCTGACCCGGCCGTGTAAACAGTGAACCCCGTGTCTTGTGCATGTAGTTGCAGTGACTCGGCCTCACTCAGCAGAATTGTGCAAACAGCACGATTCGGACCACATCTCCAGCTCCTCGTTTATCTGAACTGACAAACTTGATCCTTTGTAAAGATTCAGTGGTGCTTTTATTACTTTCAATGTCTTTTCGTTCCTTTAAATTTTGCATCAGGGAGAGACGAGGGAAGATCCCTGTGCTGCTGTGAACCTGAAATAATCAAGAGTAGAATTGCAGACAGTCAGATGGCGTAGTTTCCCCTACTACAGTTAAGCCTCAAAGAGGTCTCATGTAGCCTAGGCTGGCCTCTGGCTTTGGCAACATCCTCTTGCCCCACCTCCTGAGTTTTGGAACCGTAGGTGTGGACCACCAGGCCCTGCTGAAGTGTGCAACCTGTACAGTGAGCCATTTGAGCAGCAGTCAGCACCATCCCTGGGTCTGCTGCACAGGTCTGGCCCTCGGACAGGGGTGAGGGACAGAAGCAACTGCTTGCACACTATGGCATAGATGAGGAAGGAGCGTTCAATAAGGAACTGTCTCAGAATCCAGGAACAATGACATTTAAAGAAAAAATGTGTACAATCAAATCAAGGTAGTTCCTTTGCAGTTTGAATATGGAGACTCTGGAGTTAATGGTGTTTTCAGGTAACTCATATTTAGCTGTTTTTCTGTTGCTGGACAATACATCACTAATAATATATATTCATGAGCTTTCTTGTTTTAAAAAAAATCATGAAAGATTCCTAATTCTTGGAATTATTCATTTAGCAAAACTAAGGCTGATGCTTAGTGACTTAAAGGCCAGCATAGGTGTGTACCCCACCCACAAACCCTTCAGTTGACTTTGTCCTTACCTGACCCTGGCCATGTGAAAGAGCCTCCCTCATCGTCTTGTCTCTGTTGTAGGTAATATATTTGTCACCAGGAGAGAGACCGCGGAGGACCCGGATGCAGGCTCCATTGCCTAGACTTGCATTTTAGCATACTCTTCCGTTTCCTCAGAGGTCCGCGGAGCAGTTGAGGTTCCTGCGGTGTGGGTGTTCTGTGGTGGCTTGTCCTGTCTGAATCATTTCTTTGTAACATGTGGTATCATAACTCCAATTTGGCATCATATTTTCTTCAAAGAAATCATGCTTAGAGTTGTTACCCTCTAAAAGTCCAGCGTGTGTGACCCATCATAAAGAAGCAGTTCTCTTCCTGGTTTTATTCGTTCATAATCTCTGTGTGAATACACAGTCTTCTTAAACATATTTATTTTATTGTAAATTGCTTAGCTGCATGCAGAGGAGACTTCTCTCTCTAGGACTGACGGAAGTTACAAAGTAGCAGCTCTAACCCTTCAGCGTAGAGAAGGGAGGGTAGTTCTGGAGATGGGATAGCTCTGGCCTGGTCTGTGAAGTCATTTATGACATCAGTCATAGCAACCCGGAACAGTCGTTCTGAGCTGAAGAACAAATGATGAAGTCATCTATGCATCAGTCATAGAACCCGAACTGGAGTACAAATGATGTATGAATTCTTAGGAAATAAAGCACTTTTACGTAATTTATGATGATGCGGTAACAAAAAAACTTAACTCAGCGTAACCAGCCATCTGCTTAGGAGCCATCAAGCATTTAAATATGGTTGAAACCGAGTAGCTTTGACCCTGTTTTCATGTTCCTTCTATAGTTTGTCTGGTCCCTCATACACTTGCCTTCTACTTTATGTAAAACTAAATATGAGAAAAATCTGGGTTTATTTTAAAGATATCTTTGCAGTATGGGTATTTGCTTTACCTCCACGTGTTTCACTAATGAAATAACAAAATTATGCATTGAAATCCACGTACTTAGAAAACCTTGCATCCAACCTTGTTTATCATGTAAAGCAAATTGCCTTGAAGGCCAAAGATTGCCATAAAAAAGAAATGTAAGAGTCGATCCACCAAACCCCAGGGATTAAAAACTGCCGTGACAATAGCTTAGCCCTTTCTAGTGTTCCTGTCAGCCACAAGTTAGAGCCAACAGTTAGTGCTGCTGGGACTGCCTCACCCATTGCTTTGCCTGAGAGAACTAAGAAGTAGGTAAGGGGTTGCCTAGGGTCAGGTGTCCCTTCATGGCATCCAGTGTACTGTGCCTCTTCATGTTGAACGCGTAGTGCTAAAGGCAGGAGAGTGCGGCAGTACTCCAGCGAGACCAGCTGCTCAATGAGGTGATCTGTGATGTCCCTGGAATGTGACAGCATGTGCTTTTAGGTGTTGCTCGTGGAGTCGTCTAGCAACATCTCACATGTGACCCTTTTCTGTCTCTTCCTTTGGAGACTACGGGATGGCTTAGAAATTATTCCCATCGAACCTTTCAGTTACCAGTTTCTGTTGCCCACCAGCCCTGATCCTTTTGTTTTATTGAGTGTTCTGATGAGCTGCAGACAAACCAGGACTTTCTTTTAATTGCAACAGATCTTGGAAAAAAAAAAAAAGTCTTCTGCCTCCTAGAATGAAATCCTCCTCAAGGGAACAGAAAAGCTGAATTAGTGCCCTTCACTCTATTAAATGGTGATGGGTTTGTTTTTAGTACTAAGGACCGTATACTTACACTGTAGGCCTGTTCAGTATGCACTGTAAACCTTGGTGGCAGCTTGGAGTTTTCAGTACTTGAGGAGGGTAGGGATCGTTCAGCTCACAGACAAGCGCCGTGGATTCACAGTGGAAAGACAGATCAGAACTGCAACAGTAAAATCATACTTCGTAGTTTAAATTGTGTTTGTGTTAACTTACTGTGACTACTGTTTGGCTTTGTTCAGAAACCCTTTTTATAGGCTTTCTTAGCAAAAAAAAAAGTCCATATCTATGGATGTGTCTCAATCTTCTGTACATATGTTTTATTAATATGTAAATATTCAGATTTTTTAAATTACTATGTTCTTTTAAAAAGAATTCAATGTAAAGCTAGTTGTGAAAATGGTGTGTAACACTGTGTTGTGATATCAACTCCCAAGATGCCCTTTATGTCCATTCTGGAAAAATACAATAAATTACTTTAATTGAATGCACTCTTGTCTTGCTTGCAACCCAGCCTTCTGTGTTCATGAAGTCTGTGCTGTTCATTAATTAAGGGGTATTTATGAATATTCTGATGCTTTTTCTCAGGAGTTATGCCTCTGTGGAAAATTATGTTTACAAATAAAGCAACTGGATTTCTAGCAGAGTGAGAGTCTGGTAGATGCTGGAGTCACAGCTCTGTCTGGCAGTTGGATCGATGGCTACAGCAGGTCCCACAGAAACACTCGGGCATTAAGTACTGAGATGCTCAAAGCCTAATTTTAAATGAATTAGGTAGCCTTATAATCTTCACTTAAAAGGTTAAGCCCTGCTTCTATGGAAACAACACACCAGAAGACCAAATCAATCTTTTCTGATGTAAAGTGGCCGCTGAGGCCTACGGTGCTGTTCTCTCCTTTCAACACGGTGGGGCGCTGTGCCTCACTTGGCGCTGGCCCCCTGTGTTCCCAAGTGCATATTCAGTCCCCTGCTCAGAGCATGTGACACTCCCAGGCTGGAGTCTACCTCCACTGGGGATTTACTTCAGGGTCTGTTCCAATGTGAGGGATTTGAGCTTTTAGGACTGTAGTGGTAGCCTTGTGGCGGCAAGGAGTAGCTGTTTCTTAAGAATGCTGCAGACCTGACAAAAGGAGGCGGCAGAATGAGCTGTTCGCAAAAGGAAATCTGCAGCCAACATAAATCTTCACACTTTGCTTCCTATTTGAAGCCAGGAGCCTGCCACAAGCCATCCCATCCTGCCAAATACCCTCTCCCTTGTGAGCTCCTTGCATTCCTGAAAGTATTTGTTGAAGGATCCATATGACACCTTAGTACCCAGGGCCACTGGGATGCACTGCTCTCCTATGCTGGCAAGGACTAGTGTCCTAGCAGAGGGCCTCCATGGCCTTTCTCATCTCATGTGAACAGGGAGAGTCCACAGTAGGAGGATCCACTAGAGGGGGAAGTCCAATAAGAGCTTCGGTTGTCTTCCTCCCGTGTGTCAGCCTTAGCAAGTGATTGACTGGTTCCGTGAGCTTATTTCCCAGCTACACCTGCATGCCGCTCCACCATGTACCCAACACAACTTGGTCAGACCCTGTGACCTAGTTGTGTTGGGTGGAGCGGAATGCAGGTGTAGAACACCAGTCCTTCCAGCTAACCAGGTTGTGGTGTAAGAGCCAAACTGGAGAGGTACATGGCACCAAACTGTACCTGTCTCCTTCCCTCTCAGGACATTAAGACATCAGGTCAGCCACTGGAACAGTTTATATAAAGGTCCTGGTTACTACCTTACGTTGATCCATTTGAATGAAGTAGGAATCAGTCCACTGTGGGGAGAGCTATGGAGAGAGAAAAGGAACACAAGGCAAACCCAGCCATGCAGGCACAAGAGGGGAAACATAAAGTGGCAAGCTTGGGTTGGAGAATGGAGGGAGGTGCTGGCTGGGCTTGGAAGTTGGAGGGAGGTGCTGGCTGGGCTTGGAGGATGGAGGGAGGTACTGGCTGGGCTTGGAGGTTGGAGGGAGGTACTGGCTGGGCTTGGAGGATGAAGGGAGGTGCTAGCTGAGGTGTCTTTTGTACAGGCCACAGGGTTGCAGTGGTTCAGAGTACAGGTGAGTATGGTTTAGATTCTAGTTACATTGGTTCATTCTGTAACTTTATTTTTATTTTTATTTATTTTTTTTTTGAGACAGGGCTTCTCTGTATAACAGCCCTAGCTGTCCTGGAACTACCTCTTGTAGACCAGGCTGGCCTTGAACTCACATAACTCTGCTTGCCTCTGCCTGGGATTAAAGATGTATGCCGCCACCACCACCCAGCTCATTCTGTAATTATTGACAACATGCATGGAACTATATCAGAATCATAAGCATGTCGGGGGGTGGAATGTCCTCATTTCTTCGGTGAAGGGACAAAAGGATTGTCAGAGCCCACGGTTGAGGAGGGCAGACTGGAGCCAAGCTGTCTCTGGACACTACAGGACCTCTGTATGCATGAGCTCTCAGCAGCTGTGGTGGCCTACACAGGACCTGCACAAGCAAACCAGTCAGCATTATAGCATGGAAGAGTGGGCATCACAAGTCCCATCCCTAACTGAGGAGCTATTGATTGGCAGTTGAGGGCTTCTAGGGAAGGAGTCTGTTTTCTTTAAAGGCGTGGCTCCAGTGAACGGGCTTCACACACATATTGTGTGTATGGGCAGCACAAATGACTCAATGTGTTATTAAAAGGGGGTTAGGGGGTTGCAGGGGATGGGAAGGTTGGGACAAATCGGGGGGGTAAATACAGTCAAATGACACTGTACAAAATTCTCAGAATTAATAAAAAAAATAGGGTTTGTTTTTTTTTTTTGGTTTTTCAAGACAGGGTTTCTCTGTGGCTTTGGAGCCTGTGCTGGAACGAGCTCTTGTAGACCAGGCTGGTCTCGAACTCACAAAGATTCGCCTGCCTCTGCCTCCCAAGTGCTGGGATTAAAGGCGTGCGCCACCACCGCCTGGTGAAAAAAATAGTTTTTTTTAAGATGTCCTTGTTCAGTACTCATTCAAACCACATTACCAGATGGTACATACAGTTTGTATTCGTAAACAGCCTTACCAGAAAGGACGGACTCTAAACTTGCAAGCTCTGTCCCAGAGTAGAAGCAATTACAATGTGTAGCACCATTCATTTCTCTCATCTCGTAGCTAACCGTGTCAAGGGCTATCTACTCACAAGTAGCCACCAAGCTCCATCTAATCAGATTTTACCCAGGATGCCTAATGCTCTCTGCAGTCACTTGTGTGCACGTGGTTATTAATGTTCTGGAATCTGGGCCTCATGATGTCAGGGAGCTCTCAGCTTTAGGACCATTAAGATTTCTGGCCCTCTGAAAACATCTCTAGTCAACTTTCCCAGGAAGAGTGAACTGGCTAAGAACCTTCCTTGCAACCCAGCCATCGTGCCTGCAGCAGACTGTGTCTCCTGGTGCATTGCTCATCTTTCCCTTGCTTTGACAAAATGCTTGTGATAAATCAACTTGGAAATTTTTTTAGCTCACGGTTTCAGACACTTAACAGATTCCACATTGTTGTGGCTTGTGTTGATGCAGAGGATCATGGGAGAGAATGGAGCAGAACATGGCTGCTCACTTCCTAGTAGCCAGGAAGCAGGAAAAGGGAGGGGGGAATCTGTAGAAGGCATCCATACTCTTCAGTGACCTTCGTCTTCTACCTAGGCCCCGCCTCTGACTAGCACATCCATCTGTAAACTCATCAGTGGAGATATAGTCAGCTCTCAGTGACCCCACCTCTGAAAACTGCCCTGAGGTCCAAGCCTAGATTCTAGATCCCAGCCCTACCCCAGTACTGCCCATTATGAAAGCAGCTCCCCTCTCATCAAACCAAGTGCTGAACCTTTAATCAGAGAACCAAGAAGAACCAGACCACTGTCAACATGCTGTGCTGGCCCCTGTGCGGGAAGGCCAGGCAGTCAGAGACCTTTGTCTTTTTTCTTTATTTCTTTATATTTTTTTGGTGGTTTTTTAAAATTTTTTTCTTTATTGATATTTATTGAACTCTACATTTTTTTCTGCTCCCCTCCCTGCCTCTCCCCTCCCCCTTCAGCCCTCCCCCAGTGTCCCTATG
>JAQHUG010000292.1:1406688-1420439 GCA_028555095.1 Dicrostonyx torquatus
GTGTGTGTTTCTCTAAATGGAAAATAGAATAATAGAATATTAGGTGGTACACAGGTCTGGGAAAAGGTGTTCTTGGTGCTTGGATACTGTTATGAAGCCCTCAAAATACCCTGAAACTCTTGCAATCCAGGTTTCTCAGATATCAGACAAGCTCAAGTGAAAACTTTGTCTTCCAGGTCCTTGGTGCTCCAACGACATGCACATTAAAGCTGTTCTCAGGGCTCTGGAAGTTATTGTTCTACCTTGAAGGAAGAGAGCAAGCAGCCTGCGGTGTGGCAGGAGGAGGAGACCCTCTGCGGCTTGAAAGGGAACCAGAGACCAGGCCTTATAAAAATGCACTAGCTGCAAAGTGAGAAGAAAGCCATGGAAACTGTGAAGGCATCTGACATATCAGTCAAAAAACAGTGGCACGAGGGCCTTCGGGGTTTGCAGAGCAATGCAAGAAAAACTAAGCATGAGCTGGGTGACTGTAGCACCTGAGACCAGGGACCTGATCTGTGCTCACCGGGGGGAAGTTCCCTTCTGACTGCTTATCTGTGCAGTTCTGCACTGCCCTAACAAGTATGGAGATTCTGATGAGCCTTGACTCAGGTCCTGCCCTTCCCGTGGTTTTCTCTGAGTGTCCCCTTTTCCAACTGCTTCTCTTGTTGTGAGATATATTCCATTTTCCTCCATATTGTCCCTTTATATCTAAGATAGCCCGAGTAGGTCTCCATGATTCTCAGGAACACTGACTTGAGTCAGACAGCCTCAGTTAGGACATAAACTCCTGTGTCAGCATGCAAAAACCATCCTATCTCCCTGTACTGGGATGTGGCATTGCTAATTATAATTACATGCACCATTGCATGGTGGCTTGGTGCTCACCATGCGATGCAAGTGGTTAAGCCAAGAGGGAAGGAAGTGCCAGTAGGCACTGGATGCAGGGATAGTATATGGAGTGGCAGTCAAGGCACACGATGTGAGAGTCACCTCCATTTAAATTGCAGGTGCTGGGGCAGGGGAGATGGCTGTGTTGGTGAAGAGCCTGCCTCATAATCATGAGGACCTAAGCTCAGGGCTCCAGCCCCTACTCCACAAATCCAGGTGCCCTACTGCACATCTGAAGTGTTGGGGGAATCGGAAGAGAGAGGGATTCCTGGAGCTCATTGGCTAGCCAGCCAGCCTAGATAAACCAATGAGCTCCGGGTTCAGTGAGAAGTCTTGACTCAAAAAATAAAGTGATGAGCAATTAATGAAGACATCTGAAGTTAACCTCTGGCTTGCACATGCACGCACGCACGCGTGCACACACAGATACACCCACACACATACACACGAAGCTACAGGTGTTCATGAAATAGCATGTAACATAACACAGAGTATATAGCACGGGCACTGAAAGTGCTCTGTTAGACCAAGGGAGTGGATTAGTTTGCCCAATCCCAAAGAAAACCACTGGAAAGGGAAGGAACACGGCCCAGCCTAGAGGGTGGTGGAATGTGATGACCTCTCCCCTGGCATTCCAGCTTCTGCATATTGGATTGCCTGGCTTGCCCATCTGCTGGGCATTGTGTAAAATGCAGAGTCCTCATCTATGGAGACAACAGAAATGGGAATGCCCCCCTCTTCCTTCAAGATCACTTAGATGTAAATATCACAGCACATTAGAGCCTGAGCAGAAAGACTCAGAGTCTCACTGTTTTTAAACAGCCACTGTCTTGGTCTCTTTACCAAGCTGGGTGAAGATAAGTTGGGTGGCTTAAACAATGTTTATTGCCCAGAGTGAGTCCTAGAGTGGAACTCCAGGATCAGGGTACCGACCATGTTGAGCGCAGGAAGGAGCCTCCTCCTGCTTTTCCAGATGGCCATTTTCTCCTCTGTCCTCACTTAGCAGGGGTCAGAGAAAGACAGGCAGGCTCACCTGTCTCTTAAGGAGGACACTGGTCCATTCCAGACCTCTCCTAGGAGCCTCACCTCTGGTTATCATCCGGGGTCAATATTCAACATATGAACTGAGAGACAGGGACATGCACCAGGATGCAGTCCACAGCAATCGCCAACCTTAGAAATTCCTTCCTCTACAGTGGCATAACTGCCATTTTCTCTGCTATACTGTGTCAGCAATGTAGATAAAATAATAACTGTGATGCTGACAATTATCATTGTTGTATTTGGAAAGAATTGGGCACTAGTAATTTGTTTCAGATGGGCCGATCGGCTGATCTTGGAATTCATACAACATTGAGCCAAATACTCAAGTCTTACAGGGAGGCAGAAAAAGCTAAAACCACTACAGGTTTTCCTATCCATCCCTGCTCCTCCCCTTCAGTCAGCCCTGCTTAGAACAAAGCGCACACTCCGGAGGGCTGACCTTTTTGTTTTCTGTAAAACGAATTTACAGGTAAGATATAAATAGGCGAAGATTCTCTTGAAATGATGTTGGCATCAAAGCTGCCGTGTGACGGACTCTCAGCTCTGGGAGTGCTCGGACAGAGCTCCTAGCATTAGCCCCTGAGTCTGGGACCCGTGTCAGACATGAAGAAAATGAGGAGCCGAGAATGACTTTGACAAGTGTTATAGAACTGTCCCAAGGCTTAAATGCCAATTTTCCTTTTAATTTCATATTTGTGTGTGTGTGTGGTGTGTGTGTGTGTATGTATGTGTGTGTATGTGTGTATGTGTGTGTATGTATGTGTGTGTATGTGTGTGTGTGTATGTATGTGTGTGGTGTATGTGTGTGTGTATGTGTGTGTATGTGTGTGTATGTATGTGTGTGTATGTGTGTGTGTATGTGTGTGTGTGTGTGTGTGTGTGTGTGAGATGCAGGGGCATGCCACAGCATGTATGTGGAGGTCAGAGGACAACCATGTTGTTAGGGAGGTTCGTGCTTTCCGTTTCTTGTGACTTCTGGGGATCGAACTTGGGTCGTCAGCTTTACACTACAAGTACCTTTACCTGCTGAGCCAACTTGCAAGCCTAAGGCTGAAATTCTTAACCATCCACTCCAGCACAGAAAATCCAGGCCCTCCTTTCTGTCACACACCTGAAGAACAGTTTCCGTGTGGCTCATTGATGTCCTCCGCACAGCTCCCCACTGACGGAGAGGAGTGGAAATCCTAAGATGGTTTCTCACGACTAAGACAGGTGCAATTTATCATGGTCTACTGCTAACAGATTCCGTGGGCGCAAAATTCATAGCGTGTGTATAAATAAATTAACTCAGCAGCGTGGAACTTGATTCAATGGTTTTTTAAAAAAATGAACAACCTGTTTCTTTGAGCTGTGATATTTATTTTCTCTCCTGGATTTTTTTTTTATTGGCTCACAGCTGCCAATGGCAGCCAGTTCTGATTCTGATTAGCTCAAGAAAGATCAATCAAATAAATATGAAGTCAGATGTGCTTGCAATTGTTTAGATAGGTTTCTTTTTCTCCCCAAATAGTCCTTTTTCCCCAGAGAAAACATGAAGTGTTTCTATTCCTGTTGTCACCCTTGTCTGCTCTTATTGCCATAAACATGATATCACATGTGATTTAGAACACGCCTGCTCCGGTGATTTCAAAGGACAGTGATCCACTTGTGCTGGTGGCTGGTCCATTCTAGCTCCTGTGGAGGAGCTGTGGGAAAATGCGTGAGATCTGAAGAGGGGGAGGAGTGAGATCTGAATCGAGCGTTTAGTTAGTTCTCGAAGACAAGTAATGGTGTACTTTTCTTCGTGCTGTGTCCACCCGGTAGCATGGTGTTGAAAGAGTGACAGCTGACCTTCCTGATTTGAAACCTTGTTTTGCTGTTATTGCTATTTGCTGACCTCAGTTGCCTGCCCTCAGGGCTAATTTGTTTGGTTTTATGAGTCATCATGGCTACAGCCATCACTCAATGCTTGGAGCACTCAAGGAGACAAATCGGTGTCATTTCTATTAGCTGTATGTTGTATGTAAGCTTTAGCTGTGTGTTGTATGTAAGCTTTAGCTGTGTGTTGTATGTAAGCTTTAGCTGTGTGTTGTATGTAAGCTTTCACCTGGAAAGGCTGCATGTTGGGAAGGCTGCGTGGCATGCCTCGAGCCCCCAGGCTGGCCCATCTCCAGGATGAACTTTCGCTTGTTTTGGCGGGGAGGGAGGTTATGATGGGTGTATGTGAGTATGTCTAGGATGTGTCTGTGAGTGCAGGTGTACCTGTGACCCAGCAGGCACACAGAAGCCAAAACACAACCTTCAGGGACTGGCCCACCTCGTTCTTTAGGCAGTCTCTCTTGTTTGTGTGACTATCGATCGTGGACATGCCGTCCACTCTTCTGTCTCCAGCTCCCATTTCCTGAGATGGTGCTGGTGTTAGGGATGTCTGCCATCGCACTTGAGGCGCCAGGCTTGGACAGCCAGCACCTTTACCCAGCCATATCCCCAGTCTGGGCTTTCACATATTTAAGAAGAGGGAGCAGGGGCTGCCCCTAATGCTTTGACTAGCTTTTAGGATCCTATGCCTCATACTGGGTTACATTATGCATTCTTAATACAAGGAGAGGTGCTTAGTGTCACTGCAATTTAATAGGCCATGCTTTGTTGATACCCATGGGAGTCCTGCCCCTTTCTGAACAGAAACAGAAGGTGTGGATGAAGGGAAGGATGGAAGGAATGGGAAAAGAGGAGGGAGGAGAAGCTGCAGTCAGAACGTAAAACAAATAAATTAATTTAATTTTAAAAAAAAGGATAAGGGAATCTAAAACAGCCCAGGGTTTCTCTTTATTTTATGCTGAAAAAACTGAGACAAGTTGTTCCCTCCACAGCCTCAAGAATGTATATGTATATCTCCATCTACCCAGGACCTCAAAACATAAATATTTGGAGTTAGGGTGCTTGAGAGTAATTAAATTAAATGTGGTTATTAGGGGAGACCCTAATCTAATTCTAATCCAAAAGATATGTCCAGTTGAGAAGATTTTAAATTATATGATTTTTATTCATTTTTTGAGAATTTCATATACACATACAATGTACTCTTGCAATATCCACCCTCTTTCCTCTCCAGCTCCCCTTGAATCTACCCAACATACCCCTCTACCAACGTCATGTCCTCTTCTTTTTATTTTTCTATAAGCCACTGTGTACAATCACTACTACCTATTTTCACATGGCATCCCTGGAGCATGGGCAACCTACCAGTGGCCACACCGCAAAGAAAAGTGACTCCCCTTCCACCAGCAGCTATCTGTCAATGACTCCTCAGAAAGAGATAGGGCTTTACGAGCACCTCCCCCATCCAAGCCAGCCTTTGATTGGCTTGGTCTTGCTGCAGGGCTTATGCCTGTAACCAGGGCTTCTGCAGTGAGTGTGGGAGTGTAATGGCCGTGTGCTGCCCAGAAGTCACACTTCACCGTACTTGTCCTCATCCTTCCCATCTTGCATTCTCTCTGGTTCCTCTTCTGAAATCTTCCCTGAGCTCTGAGGATAGGGGGTGGGGACTTGATACAGATGTCTCATTTAGAACCAAGTGCTCACTGTCACTTGTTCTTAGCACTTTAGCTAGTTGTGAGTCTCTGCATGAACTGCTGCCCCCTGTAAAAGGAAGCTTCTCTTACCAATATAGAGAGCAGAACAAATTTATGGGGACGCACAAAAATATTTAGAAGCCAGTTTGACAACATGGCCACTTAGCAAAGCAATAATCGTAGGTTCCTCCTCAGGCCTATGACCTTCCCAGCATGGACGTTTGGACAGGTTTACAGTGTGAGGCATGAGCTCCTTCCTGTGGAGCAGGACTCAAATCCAATCAGAAAGTAGCTGGTTACCCCCATAACAACCATGCCACTATTGTACTCATGGCTATATCTCATCTGGCAGATCAGTACTGTAGCAGGTTCCAGTTCCGGGTAAGACCACTGAGGCTTCTTCTTGCCGATAGCTGCCTAACACCTTCCAGTACTATAAAAGCTGTGGCATTCTGTTATATCAGTGTGAGTCGCTTGCTGACATTGGCTCTGCTTCTAAACCCTAGACTGGGCTATGGCAGAGCCTCCTTAGCTATTGTGATCTCTCCTGGCAGTTATTTCTTCCCTCAAATCTTGGTCAAAATTGGCCTGAGTTTATGGTAGGATGAAGCCAATTCTCAGAAAACAGGCTGCCTACACATGGTGCTGAGCCTAAACATACCCCAGAACACAACATAGCTTTTTCCTTCTGTGACCTAATAGAGCCACCATGCTATGGCCTTGCTTATATGCCAGCCACTCCTACAGGTTTTTACATCAGGAAGAAGGAAGGAGGGGCTAGGGATTCGGAGTCCCTTCCCTCTGACATCTTTGTTCCCATCATGAGGCCAAGATTCCTTTTAGAAACATTTCTACTCTGTTCTTAGCAATCTCAGTATTTCCTATAGCAGTAGTGGCAGGACGATAGAGACTGGGGACAGGGACATCCAGATCTAAAGGAAATCAGTTGGCAGAGAAAGCCTGGAAGGCCTTCCCCACCCTGGGCTTCATATAGCAAACTGCTTGGTCAAGAAAAGCCCACACTTTACAAACAAGGGAGACACAGGCTCCCTTTCTCCGACCGTTTTGGTCATTGAGATTACAGGGTGCCCCTGGGGATGCTTTGCATGGATGGAATTACAATCTGATAAATAAAGCCAGGAACCACTAGGGTTGCACAAGAGGGTTAGGGTACATATTTTTACTGTAAATGGGGTTTCTGATAAAATTCCTAGAGAAGCACAGGTATTCATCTGGGGAGAGAGTAAGGCCATAAATAAAGGTTCATTGTGTTAGAATCCTTGATTCCCGGATGGTGAGAAGCTGATTAGGGTCCTGGGTTCCTCTCTCTTTCCACGTCCTCATCATTATCCCCATCTTTCTATCCTGCCTCAGAATGTGTGTTTCCTCAGATCCCTATGTTGAAAATCCAATTCCAAAGGTAACGTTGTTCGGAGGTGAGGCCTCTGGGAGACGGCTAGGTCTTTAGAGTGGACCTTTCAGGAATTACGCTTGGTGTCTGTTAGAACATAGCCCAGAGACCTTCCACCAGGTGAGGGCACACTTAAAAGAAGCCATCAATGAAAATAAAATGAATGAAATTTATGCCCTGGCAATGCTGACTGGCAATGCTGACGCATGCATGGGCAGCCCGTATATGGCGGTTCTGTTGAACTTGTCCACACTGGGTTTCACAATCTAAGTTGATGAGAACAACTGACCAGGTCTCTTCCTCAAGAGGGCACCAGATCTCATTACAGGACCCTTACCAGAAACCAAATCTGCTTTGGCATTGGCTCCCAGCTGTGAACAATAAATGCCTTTCATTTACACAGCAGTCTGTGGTATTCCTTGTAGCAGCTGGAAGTGACTGAGCTGTGGGTGCTGCTAGCTCCTGTTTAGAGGGCTGGGAGAATCTTTCTGTGAGGATTCGGTAACTGCACCTTGGCAACTGTGACCACATGTGGATAACATGTGTGAGTGGCCGGACAGGTCCGGAGTCAAGGAGGCTGGAGGAGCAGGGACTGAGTCAGCCTTGAAGCCAGGTCTCCTCGGGCCCTAAGGACAGGAAGGAGGAAGTACTTTTGGAGAAGAGAGAGCCACAGGAGGCAGGGAAGTTCAGGAACTGGGATATAAGCAGATGCCGTGAGACTTGCCAATGGAGGGACCAAGGACAAGCACTGGCTTTCTAGACAAAGGACAGGCTCAAGCCATGATTTGCCTCCTCTCTTCTGGAACCCACTTTCCCAATGGGGCCCTAAATTCTCTCTGCTGCTTATCTTTTGGCTGCTTTCCTATCAACAGGATATCCTGGAGAAGGAAGCGACAGGGGGTGACACTCTTTGGGGACATTTGGTAACTGAGGGCAAGAGCACTGGGGTATGGGTCAGGGACACGTGCAGCAGCCTGGGAGGACTCTTCAGAGACCTCCACTCAGGGGAAGGTAGGAGTCTTGACTTCACAGCGAAGAATTTCAGCATGAGTCACGGTCGGGGTTTAGTAGGAAGAGTGGTGGTTGTTGTCTTGTGGGTGTTAGCGTGGGGGTTAATAGAAAAGTGCTCAGGGGAAAACGTGGATTGGGCTTCTCAGAGTGATGCCCTACGGTTTCGGTGGCCCTCAAGTCACATCTCAAAGAGTTCTTGAGAAACTTGTCTCCCTTCTTCTCTGCCCTCCTTGTCAATAAATGAAATTGTAGCGCCACTTCAGAGGTGCCTTGGACTTATATTGGGATCTGATGAGATAACTCAGGGTCACAAGGTTTGCACAACTGAGTTAAGCAATGTCTTTGACTGTAAATGAGGTTTCTTGTGAGACTCTTAGTAAATCACAGCTTAGTGCTGGGAAGAAAGGCCATATCCAAAGGCCACACACACATAGGTCTTAATCACAATTAATTGCTATTTTACTATTCTTATTACTGAGCTCTCTGTGTAAAAGGGGTATTGTCTCTAGATGGGCAATCAAACATCAAACATCAGTTGTGAGGAATTTATTATTATTATTCTTTCATATATTACATCCCGACCAGTTCACCTTCCTTCTCCCCTTCCAGTCCCTCCCTCCACCTCTCTTCTCCCCCAGATCCACTCCACCTTCAGAAAAGGGCAGGCCTCCCAGGGATATCAACCAAACATGGCATATCAAGTTGCAATGAGATTAGGCACATTGCCTCATAGTAAGACTGGATGAGGCAACCCAGAAAGAGGAAAAGGGTCCCAAAAGCAAGGAAGAGTCAGACAGCTCTCCTAAGTCAAACTTAGGAGTCCTACAAGAACACCAAGCTACAACCATAACGTATATGCAGAGGGCCTATGTCAGTCCCATGCAGGCTGTCAGTTCAGACTCTGTGAGCCCTGGTTAGCTGGTTCTGAGGACTACTGTCCTTCCTCCCCTTTTTTTCTGTGGGTCTCTGCATCTACTCCCACCAGTTGCTAGATGAAGCTTCTCTGATGATCATGCCAGCCTGTGGTCTACAAGGACAAAGGGGGATCATTGGGAGTTATTTCAGTGACTATCCTGTGCCTCCCACCAGCCATGTTTGGGTCTATCCTAGGTCTCTGGGCTATCCAGCCTCTGGTTCCGGTTCCTGGCCCTTCAGACAGTGTCAGGCAAGGGCTCCCTCTTATGGGATGTGTCTCAAGTTGGACCAGTCATTGGTTGGCCACTCCCATAAGTTCTTAAAAAAAAAAAAAAAGGAAGAACAGATCTTAGTCCCAGGCCCTGCTGAAGTAACCGGTCCAGGTTCTTGTGTTCCATGGCAAAGAATTGAACCAGGGACACAAAGTTAGAAATAGGAATATAGACAGCTTATTAAGAAAAAGAAAGTGGGAGTGAGAAAGGGAGTGGCCTAGAGAGCTGAGCAATGAGCCCCAAAAGTGTTAGGCTATGAGCCACATGGCCCTTAGAGACCCATTGCACAAGGAAATGCAAAAAATTCCCAAAATCTTAAATGCAGTCACCACTAGGGGCATTTGAGCACAACTCTGCTTTGAGCACACACACACACACACACACACACACACACGCATGTATACACATGTGCGCGTGCGTGCGCGAGGACACGTAGGGTATCTGTGGGGTGCTCGGCCTTAAATGGGACATCTCTATTGCGCCTCTTCTACCCACGGCTCCGGGATATCAAGGACGAAGGGACAGAAAGACTGTGGAGCCAGAAGTCAGGTAGTACTGGAGACACAGTGTCTTCTGGACATGACGAGACCATTGCGCTCGTGCACGCATGACAGCTGTGACTGCCTGCGCAGGACCTGTACAAGTTCAAGCCAGCCCACATGGATGAGAGAGACACACAAGCTCCCACCCCCAGCCGAGGAGCTATTGACAGCTGACAAGTGCTGGGGCAGAGCGACTTAGTTTCTTTAGGGATGCAGTCCCTGGTAGGCTATGCCCCAGGTCCTATACTCATGTGTGTATGGGCAGCACTAATTAGACTGAGCGGATTATTTTAAAAGAGAGAGATAGTTCATAAAGTTGAAGGAAACTGTGAGGGGGGGTCTGGGAGGAGCTGGAGGGGAACAGTGGGGTAAATATGGTTGATATACATTGTATGCATGTGTAATATTCTCAAGGAATAAATTTAAAATATATGTGAAAGAGAGTGGAAGAAGTGAAGGGCAGGGGAGGGGGAGAAGTGTTAACTACGTCCTACAGTAGGGCCAGTGCAGAGCCTGCAAGAGTCAGAGACCAGAGACAGAAATAGGTTCAATCTATGATGCCAAAGTCCCTCTCCTCTACCTGGATTTTATCTCTCCCTGGCTACCTGCCTGTCCCTCCCAGCAATCCTTGCCCTGGCCTTACCCTATGACAGTCCACACATCAAGAAGGCCCAGGCAGTTAGAGAACAGAGACCTAGAACCCAGTGTGTAGTGCCCAGGATAGGGAAGGTCCAACCAGACTTGCTTCTCCCAGGAAGCACAGTGGTCTCCTTGCCCTCCAGAGAGCAGCTCAGAGGCAAGACTGTGCAGACCTAGTGTAGGTCCATCCACTAGTGCCTGTATAGGCGTTGGTCTTGTTTGGATTGGATTTGGTTTGGCTGGCATGTTAGCTTAGGTCTGCAGTCACTCTCAGAGATGTTCAGTATGCTCTATTGAGCAGCTCCACCCGGTATAAAGTGAAGAGCCTGCCCCAAACTGCCAGTAAGACCACCTGGACAAACAGCCATGTTTCCTTTTGTATTCTTTCCTGACAGTCTCCTGGACATTGACCCAAAAGACAAAGCACAATGCTTCTGGAATCCACTGCCTGCTTCAGGACGCTGAAGGCCAGGGCATTCAGAAGCACGTGGCCAGACTTTTGTGTGCTCAAGACATTTAATCCCCTTAATTGAAATTGATTGGCCTGTTGGGGCTCAGCTCCTCACTGAGCTCCACTTCTGAGCTTCGGCATGTGGGCAATGGCAGCTTATTTCTTTTAAAGACCAATTGACACGGCATGGTGGTGTCCAGCCTCTCCTTGAATATCAACCCCTTTCCCAACTTGGAGCCAAATCAGAAAATACACACAGTTACAAAACAGCTCGGGAGCAACAAAACCTCCTGATAAAATAAGGAGAGAGTATCCTTGTCTCACTGCGGCTTAGGCTGTATGAAAGGCAAGTCAAAATACCATTAGCAAGAAAAGATGCCATCAAACTGGAATTGGGGGTGAGGAAGGTGGGGGAAAGCAATGGCAGGGGGAGGGGAGTGTGCCTTCTAAAGCATGCAAGATAAACAGGCTGGCCCAAGTATATCTAAGAACCAGCTGCAAAAAAAGATAAAAAGGGGAAAAAAGTGAAAGCCCGTCTCAAGTTAAAAGAAAACCAAACATAAGAGAATTGTTTGAACAAACAGGATAGGTATTCGCTCACAAGTCTGCAATTCCGCCCAAGTGGCTGCAGTTGGAATACAAACCGGTTTGGCAGGTTTATATTCTATCTTCTGGCAAATTATTGCTTACCAGAATGATCCTATATCCTAGAAAGCCCCCTTGAAAAGCGTTCCTGTGTCATGCTGCTGGGTCATTGTAACAAGTGGGACCTGGGCTTGAAATGGCTGTGCCAGGGTAGCCAGTTTACTTTTCAGCTCCCAGTCCCAGGCTGTACCCCTGCTAACCACACAGTGCTGGCACCAGCATACAAGAAATAAGGAGGGGACTCTTGGAGGTAGTTCAGCAGAGAGCTGACAAGTCAAATAATCACTAACAACAAACCCATTCTCATGGCTACAGATCAAGTCTAGGGGGTCCAGATTTTCATTTGTCCATTTGTGTGGGGGGGGTCAGAGGACAATTTGAGGGAGGCAGGTCCCTTCTTTTTTTTTTAACCATGTTGGTCAGGAGATTGAATTCAGAATACTGAGCTTGGCAGCAAGCACCCTTACTGCCTGAGCCATCTCACCAGCCCCAGCTTTTTAATAGGAAAGAAGGAACCCATTTGTTTGCTGTTGGAAAGTTTAATTTTTAAAGCCATTCAAGGAGAAGGTAGGCATTAGTTTCTGTGCTCTGTCTGTGGGGAAAGCAAAACATTTCTCCTTTCCTGTATTCAGCCAATAGGACCTGTGAATTAAATTGACTAATTCAAGGAGAAAACACATGACCTTAAGATGCTCACTTGTAGTGAGAAGAGCCTCACAAAAATGAGTGTGCGAGGAAAGGCAGAGGAGATAGGTGGATCCCTGGTGCTCTGGCCAGCCAGCTCAGTGTGAGCTGAAAGCCTCTGGTGCCAGGGACAGACCTATCTCAAGGAAACAGCAGATGACTCTGAAGAATAACACCTGACATAGACCTCCGGCTTCCACAAGAATGCCCACACATACATATGCACACATATACACATGCACATACATGCACACATATACACATACACACATGCACACACATACACGTGCACACACCTACATGTACACACACACAGAAATATGCAAAGAAGTTGTCAGACATGGGGATTGGAGAGATGGCTTTGCAGTCAAGAGTGCCCGTGGCTCTTGCCGAGGACCAAAGTTTGGTTCCCAGCACTCTTGTCAGGAAGCTCACAATTGCCTACAAGTCCAGATCCAGGGGATCTGATGCCCTCTTCTGGTCTCCACAGGCACCTGCACAATTGTGTGTCTCTACACACACACACCCACACACACACACACCTGCAGAGAGCAATAAGCTGAAGTGACTGGACAAAAAGGGACGGGTTGGCTGCTAGGGACTGCAGTCGTGAGGAGGTGACTAGGAAACATATGGTGTTTATAAGTTGCTGAGTGAGGTTTGTTGTGTAAGCTATCTTGGTGTCAGGACCAGAATCTACCCTAGGTACCTTCTGATCAAACCCAGATGAGGCCTGAATCCTCCTGACTGAGTGGGTGGCCTAGGGGTTGGTCACCCAGAACTGTAGATGTATTTTGAATCCTGCCCCCCTCCACACACACACACACACACACACACACACACACACACACACACACTATTGGTGGCTATCAGTATCAGAGGAATAACCTGCTTTGGGAGACTGGAGTGTGATGTTGCAGCTCAGGTCAGAGCACTCCTACTGTGAGGTTTTTAACTGGCTGGCTTTTCCATATAGGGATCAAAGGCAAGTGAGCAATATTTATGGTCCCATCTGTATCAAAGCACATGGAGGCAGATACAGTGATAGGGACTGAATTGTGGTTTCTCATGTGCTAGTCAAGTGCTCTACCGCTAGGCGTCAGCCAAGGTCGAAGACTTTGGATAGCATGGACGAGTTCTTAGAGGCTGCACGTGGCTACACGGCCATTGTCAAACCCGAGCCCCCGCAGGGTACTGCATGCTGTGCGGGTGTATTAGTTCATCTTCAGTTGCTATAACGAACCATCTAGGTTGGGTACTTATAAAGACAAGTCTATCTAACTCACAGCTTTGGAATCTGAAAGTCTAAGATCACACAGCCCCATTGCTCGGCTCTGGCGAGGGCAATGTGGCCTCACAGTGAGAGCTCACCGATGAGGAGGAGATCTAGTGGTAGGCAGGATGCCAGAGACAGTTCAAAACGGAGCTTGCTTGTTTCAGAACTTCCTCTTGCAGAAAGCCACCCCCCAGAAACCACTGTCCATCCCGTCTAAGAACAACTGCCCTGGGATGGAATCTCTGCTCGCTGGACTTCATCTCTGACAGGCTCTACCACAGCTGAACTTCACCACACCAGGCATAGGCCTTAGCATATGAACCCTTGGGAGACACACCCAAATTGTAACAGATGGCAATAAACCCAAGCCTTGGGATTATACTGTCACCCAAGCCTGCAGCCAGCACAAGGACCAAAAAGCCACAGAGCTGTTCTTTTTT